>SJYC01001983.1:0-17834 GCA_006408675.1 Madoqua kirkii
ACTGATTCCTAGAATGTCAACGTTCAATCTTGCCATCTCTTGTTTGACCACTTCCAATCTGCCTTGATTCATGGACCTGACATTTCAGGTTCCTATGCACTATTGCTCTTTACTGAATCAGATCTTGCTTCTATCACCAGTCACATGCACCACTCGGTATTGTTTTTGCTTTGGCTCTATCCTTTCATTCTTTCTGGAGTTATTTCTCCACCGATCTCCAGTAGCATATTGTACACCTACTAACCTGGGGAATTTTTCTTTCAGTGTCCTATCATTTTGCCTTTTCATGCTGTTCACGGGGTTCTCAAGGCAGAAATACTGAAGTGGATTGCCATTATATGCAGGGACAAAAATGTAACAAGGAATCAGCTAAGAATTCAAATAGGAAAAATAGTTTTTAAAGTTCTCTTCAAAAACCATGTTAAAAATAGAAAGGAGAATGAATAATCACAGTATAGAAGTGTCTATTAAAAATTTGGAACATGACTATTAAAACAAGCATCAACCTACCCTATATCTCTGTATATTATAACAGAATTGCAAAAATTTTCAGAATGTAGTGATTAGGTCCTTGGAAAACACAGACACTTTACAGAAGAGAGCAATTTCATATAGACTTTATTCTACTCAAGGATATATGAAACAATACAACAGCATGGGTTATGTGAAGGAGAAGCAGCTGGATCAAAGAATCCCATACTCTTGGATGGGATATTTCTACAGAAAGTTAAATTGCTTGAGATTTTCATTACCCTGCAAAGACAACTATTTTTGGATAGAAGATTCATTTTACACGAACACAGGAAATTAAACTACTATAGTATATTTAAAACAGAAATTGATAAGTTAGAGTCAGAAGCCCCCCAAGGCAAAATAACATAATTAAAATCAACTTTATAAGAAATCAAATGCAATATGCAAATGTATTAAGACTTTTTAGAGCAAAATTGGTGAAAAGCACTTCTAAAATGCAGAAGAAAAATATAAAACATTAAACTATTAGTCTAAAGAAGGAATAAGAGAAAACAGAAATTCAATATGGGATCTGATAAGCATTATCAGAAAAATACAGTGAAAATAAAAATATAAGTCTAAATAGAACAATTATCTGTACTAGAAAAGAAGAGAAAGATTATGACATTTGTAAAAAGACTAAATAAATTTGTGACTAATTATACCCTAGCTTTGTTTTCTCTGTTTCAAAAAATGAAAAAAAAAAAAAAGCCCTCCCCCCAAACTTTAAGTAGAAAAACAAATAAATTTAATAAAGCTGTCTTTTAACCAAGAAACAAAGTTGTGCTAATTTCAGAGTTTTCTCTGCAATAGCAAACTCAGAAAGACCATGAAGCCTTATTGGCAGCATTTTAAGGAAAAACTGTACACATGACACACTTTATACCAAACATAAATGCTTATGATATATGACAGTAAATGAAAACACAAAAATAATTAATGATACATATTAATAAGAGAAATGGAAAGATCAAGCCCACAGAAGAGAAAGTTTATGGTGTAAATATTTGGGATAATGCAATAAAAATCATGATATATTGAAGTATTAAGTGCAGATGCACTTATGAAAATAGGACTAGATCTGCCACTGCCTTTTTGGGACAGAAATAAGATTATATATATATATATATATAAGCTAAGTTCAATTCAGTCACTCAGTCGTGTCTGATTCTTTGCAACCCTATGAATCACAGCAAGCCAGGCCTCCCTGTCCATCACCATCTCCCAGAGTTCATTCAGATTCATGTCCATCGAGTCAGTGATGCCATCCAGCCATCTCATCCTCTGTCGTCCCCTTTTCCTCCTGCCCCCAATCCCTCCCAGTATAAGAGTCTTTTCCAATGAGTCAACTCTTTGCATGAGGTGGCCAAAGTACTGGACTTTCAGCTTTAGCATCATTCCCTCCAAAGAAATCCCAGGACTGATCTCCTTCAGAATGGATTGGTTGGCTCTCCTCGCAGTCCAATGGACTCTTAAAAGTCTTCTCCAACACCACAGTTCAAAAGCATCAATTCTTCAGTTCTCAGCCTTCTTCACAGTCCAACTCTCACATCCGTACATGACTACTGGAAAAACCATAGCCTTGACTAGACAAACCTTTGTTGGCAAAGTAATGTCTCTGCTTTTCAATATGCTATCTTGGTTGGTCGTAACTTTTCTTCCAAGGAGTAAGTGTCTTTTAATTTCATGGCTGCAGTCACCAGCAGCAGTGATTTTGGAGCCCCCCAAAATAAAGTCTGACACTGTTTCCACTGTTTCCCCATCTATTTCTCATGAAGTGATGGGGCCAGATGCCATGATTTTTGTTTTCTGAATGAAAAGAGTTAGGAAAAGATATAAAAGATAAAGAGATAGACAAAAGAGTTAGGGATGGAGACTCATCCCAAGGAGGGAGTTGTAAAAAAGGAGAAGTTTCCAAGCACCAGGAAACCCTCTCACCAGCGAGTGTGTGGGAGTTTTGGAATCTCAGAGGGCAGTATTACCAGGAGGAAAAAATGAATAAACAAAACCCACAGATTACGCACCTAATTGCAACTCCCAGTGAAGAAGTAGCCCATATACTCACATCCACCACCAGCAAGTGGGGGTGAACAGGGAGGCACGGGCTGCGTTGCTTAGGAGAGAAGAGATCCAGCTCCACAGATAAGAACAATGAAACAAGCTTAGCTAAACCAGAAAACCTTAACAAATCACTCATCCAACCCCATCCACTGGAAGGAACCACAACAAAAAGGCATTAGAAACTTCCAGCATACAAATAGGCCACCTCAAACACAGCAACCTAAATCAGATGAAAAGTCAGAGAAATATTCAGCAGGTAAAGGAACATGATAAAATCCCATCAAAACGAGCAAAAGAGGAGGGCATAGGAAGTCTACCTGAAAAATAATTCAGAACAATGATAGTAAAAATGACCCAAATTCTTGAAAACAAAATGGAGTTACAGATAAGTAGTTTAGAGACAAGGATTGAGAAGATGAAAGAAATGTTTAAAAGGACCTAGAAGAAATAAAAACATCAGTCAATATTGAATAATGTAATAACTGAGATCAAAAGCGCTCTGGAGGGAACCAACAGTAGAATAACTGAGGCAAAAGATAGGATAAGTGAAGTGGAAGATAGAATGGTGGAAATAAAAGGAGCAGAGAGGAAAAAATTAAAAAAAAGAATTAAAAGAAATGAAGACAACCTCAGAGACCACTGGGACAATGTTAAATACGCCAACATTCAAATCATAGGAGTTCCAGAAGAAGAAGAGAAAAAAAAGGGCGGGTATGAGAAAATTTTTGAAGAGATTATAGTTTAAAATTTCCTACAATGTTAAATACGCCAACATTCAAATCATAGGAGTTCCAGAAGAAGAAGAGAAAAAGAAAGGGCATGAGAAAATTCTTGAGGAGATAATAGTTGAAAACTTCCCTAAAATGGGAAAGGAAATAGCCATCCAAGTCCAAAAATCCCAGAGAATCCCAAACAGGATAAACCTAAGGTGAAACACTCCAAGACACATATTAATCAAATTAACAAAGATCAAATACAAAGAAAAAATATTAAAAGCAGCAAGGGAAAAACAACAAATAACTCACAAGGGGATTCTCATAAGGATAACAGCTGATCTTTCAATAGAAACTCTTCAAGCCAGAAGGGAATGGCAGGGCATATTTAAAGTGATGAAAGAAAAAAACCTACAGATTACTGTACCCAGCAAAGATATCATTCAAATATGAAGGAGAAATCAAAAGCTTTATAGACAAGCAAAAGCTCAGAGGATTCAACACCACCAAACCAGCTCTTCAACAAATGCTAAAGGATCTTATCTTAACAGGAAACACAAAAAGAAAAGGTTTATAAACTCAAATGCAAAACAACAAAGTAAATGGCAATGGGTTCATACATATCAATAATTACTTTAACTGTAAATGGATTGAATGTTCCAACCAAAAGACAAGGACTAACTGAATGATACAAAAACAAACCCCTGTTATATGTTGTCTACAAGAGACCCACCTCAAACCTAGGGACAAATACAGACTGAAAGTAAAGGTCTGGAAAAAGATAGTTCACAAAAATGGAGACCAAAAGAAAGCAGGAGTAGAAATACTCATATCAGATATAATAGACTTTGAAATAAAGGCTGTGGAAAGAGACAAAGATGGACACTACATAAAAATAAATGAATCAGTCTGAGATGAAGATATAAAAATTGTAAATATGTATGCATCCAACATAGTAACACTGCAATATGTAAGACAAATACTAACAAGTATGAAAGAGGAAATTAACGGTAACACAATAATAATGGGAGACTTTAATATCCCACTCACACCTATGGATAGATCAACCAAACAAAATTAGTAAGGAAACACAAACTTTAAATGATACAATGGACCAGTTAGACCTAATTGATATCTATAGGACATTTCACCCTAAAACAATGAATTTCACCTTCTTCTCAAGTGCACATGGAACCTTATCCATGATAGATCACATCCTGACGCCGGGAGCCAAAACGGGAGATCCCACCCATGACAAGGTCATGTGGAGAGACCTGGCAGGCAAGGTGGATCAGGTCTCAAAGGGTCCTTTGCCCAAGCATCTTCCCCGAAACCAGAATCTGTTTTATTATTTCATGTCTCTCACCAACACCTCTGACATTAATGGGGGGCTGTCCCCGACCACCTTTCTCTGAAGAAAATCAGCTTATAGCTCTAGTTAGTAAGTCTCCTGAGCTTATTGGAGTGTTTCAATTCAAACCTCTCTGATTGCTTTCTAACTTGCCTGGCAAGTTTATCCGGACTTTTTCAACTATGCTTATGATTGCTTACAGCCTCCCAACCTTGAGAGGCACAGGAAGCTTAAAACATTCTAGGAATGTAGAGCCTTTTGAGGAGTTAAAAATCATTAGAATAGAATTGGTTAAGGGTTTCATTGTTGAGCCAATACTTGCTGCCAAATTTTCATATCCTTTATTTGTTGTGTACCTGGGGGTGCATTAATTAATATAGTTGGTATATAGAAGAAACAAGTAGCAACATTAGATCTTTGAGTTAAGTAGTTTGTTTGTTATAACCCACTGCACCTTTGTTCTATAAGTATGTAACTTTATTTAGTACTTTGAAGGTGATGCAGATTTAAGAAAAAGCACTTCAAGTGAAAATGAGTTTTTTGGTTAATTAACATTTATCAAGGAAAAAAGCCATAAAATGTTAACAAACAGGCCTCCTGGCCAGAAGATAATGTAAACCACCTGAGACCTTTTGTATACGGAAAGATATGCAGAAAGAAAGCCTGGTATTGATAAGGGTCAAGATTGCTGCTCCTGCCTGACTCTGCATCTTCCATTATGTAAAACTTAGGGTATATAAGCACCTTTTAAAAATAAAGTTATGGGGTTTTTGCACAAGCTTGGCCTTCCCCATCAATTTTTCTTTCTCTCTCTCTTTATTCCTCTCCCTCCCTCACTTTTTCAGGCTGATCCCTTGGAGCAAAGAGGCTGTCTGCGTTCACTTTTTTGCCTGGGCTTCTAAGACCCACTCAAGAAGGTGCCCAAGATGGGGGCACCTTCTGCTATTCGAGAGGTCGCCTGTGGCCTATGTGAACAGAACAAGTTTCTTGTCTGAGACTTTATTGGCTTTCTGTGTGAACCAAGGAATATCAGCCTCTTTCTCTCCTCTATTCTCTTAACTGAAAATTATTTCCTTATCTCTATATCTATGTCTCTCTCTTGTCTCGTCATCCATGCTTTGGATACCCTGGATTCAACCAGGGCTGGACCCAGGTATCCTGGGCCATAAATCTAGCATTGGTAAATTAAAAAAAAATATTAAAATCATCTCAAGCATTTTTTCGGATCACAGTGTGGTAAGGTTAGATGTAAACTACAGGAAAAAAAAAACTATTAAAAATACAAACATATGGAGGCTAAACAACATACTTCCAAAAAACCAATAAATCACAGAAGAAATAAAAAAGAAATCAAAATATGCCTAGAAACAAATGAAAATAAAAACACAACAAGCCAAAACCTCTGGGATTTAGTAAAAGCAATGTTAAGGTGAAGGTTCATAGCAACACAAGCCACGTTAAAAAATAGGAGAGAAATCAAATAAATAACCTAACTCTACATCTGAAGCAACTAGAAAAAGAAGAAATGAAGCACTCTAGGGTTAGCAGAAGAAATCATAAAAATTAGGGAAGAAATAAATGCAAAAGAAACAAAGGTAATCATAAACAAAATCAACCAAGCTAAAAGCTGGTTCTTTGAGAAAATAAATAAAATAGACAAACCATTAGCCAGACTCATGAAGAAAAAAAGGGAGAAGAATCCAATCAACAAAATTAGAAATGAAAATGTAGAAATCACAACAAACAACACAGAAATACAAAGGAACACAAGAGACTACTATCAGCAACTATATGCCAATAAAATGGACAACTTGGAAGAAATGGACAAATTCTTAGAAAAGTACAACTTTCCAGAACTGAACCAGGAAGAAATAGACAATCTTAACAGATCCATCACAAGCACAGAAATTGAAACTGTAATCAGAAATCTTCCAACAAACAAAAGCCCAGGACCAGATGGCTTCACAGATGAATTTTACCAAAAATTCAGAGAAGAGCTAGCACGTATCCTACTCAAATTCTTCCAGAAAATTGAAGGGAAGTGAGGGAAGTGAAGTTGCTCAATTGTGTTCGACTCTTTGTGACCCCGTGGACTGTAGCCTATCAGGCTCCTCACTCCATGGGATTCTCCAGGTAAGAGTACTGGAGTGGGTTGCCATTTCCTTCTCCAGGGGATCCTCCCGACCAAGGGATCGAACCTAGATCTCCTGCATTCCAAGCAGATGCTTTAACCTCTGAGCCACCAGGGAAGCCCAGAAAATTGAAGATGAAGGTAAACTTCCAAACTCATTTATTAGGCCATCATCACCCTAATACCAAAACCAGACAAAGATGCCACAAAAAAAGAAAACTACGGTCCAATATCACTGGTGAACACCAATGCAGAAATCCTTAATAAGATTCTAGCAAACAAAATCCAACAACATATTAAATAGATCATACATCATAACCAAGTGGGCTTTATCCCAGGGCTGCAAGGATTCTTTTGTTCAGTTCAGCACAGTCACTCAGTCATGTCCACCTGTTTATGACCCCATGAACCATAGCATGCCAGGCCTCCCTATCCATCACCAACTCCCGGAGTCCACCCAAACCCATGTCCATTGAGTCGATGATGCCCTCCAACCATCTCATCCTCTGTTATCCCCTTCTCCTCCTGCCCTCAATCTTTCCCAGTAACAGGGTCTTTTCCAGTGAGTAAACTATTCACATGAGGTGGCCAAAGTATTGGAGCTTCAGCTTCAACATCAGTCCCTCCAATGAATACCCAGGCCTGATCTCCTTTAGGATGGACTGGTTGGATCTCCTTGTGGTCCAAGGGATTCTCAAGAATCTTCTCCAACACCAGTTTAAAAGCATCAATTCTTCAGTGCTCAGCTGTCTTTATAGTCCAACTCTCACATTCATACAAGACCACTGGAAAAACCATAGCCTTGACTAGATAGACCTTTGTTGACAAAGTAATGTCTCTGATGGTTAACAGGCTATTTAAATTGTTCATAACTTTCCCTCCAAGGAGTAAGTGTCTTTTAATTTCATGGCTGCAATCACCATCTGAAGTGATTTTGAAGACCAGAAAAATAAAGTCAGCCACTATTTCCCCATCTATCTGCCATGAAGTGTTGGGACCAGATACTTTGATCTTAATTTTCTGAATGTTGAGTTTTAAGGCAACTTTTTCACTCTCCTCTTTCACTTTCATCAAGAGGCTCTTTAGTTCTTCCTCACTT
Organism: Madoqua kirkii; assembly: GCA_006408675.1. NCBI lineage: Eukaryota > Metazoa > Chordata > Mammalia > Artiodactyla > Bovidae > Madoqua > Madoqua kirkii. The sequence goes on from SJYC01001983.1 coordinate 7,869, forward strand.
TCTACCATAAGGGTGGTGTCATCTGCATATCTGAGGTTATTGATATTTGTCCTGGCAATCTTGATTCCAGCTTGTGCTTCCTCCAGCCCAGCATTTCTCATGATGTACTCTGCATAGAAGTTAAATAAGCAGAGTGACAATATACAGCCTTGATGTACTCTTTTTCCTATTTGGAACCAGTCTGTTGTCCCATGTCCAGTTCTAACTGTTGCTTTCTGACCTGCATATACGTTTTTCAAGAGACAGGTCAGGTGGTCTGGTATGCTCATCTCTTCTGGAATTTTTCAATTGATTGTAATGTACACAGTCAAAGGCTTTGGTCATGGTGGAGAGGTCTGACTAAATGTGGTCCACTGAATAAGGGAATGGTAAAACACTTCAGTGTTCTTGCCTTGAGAACCCCATGAATAGTATGAAAAGGATTCTTCAATATTTGCAAATCAATTAATGTGATACATCACATTATCAAACTGAAAGATAAAAACCATAAGATTATCTCAATAGATGCAGAGAAAGCCACTGACAAAATTCAACAGTGATTTATGATAAAAAAAACAAAATAAAACAAATAAAAAAACCCTCCAGAAAGCAGGCACAGAAGCAACATACCTCAACATAACAAAAGCCATATTTAATAAACCCACAGCAAATATTCTCTTCAGTTGTGAAAAATTGAAAGCATTTCCCCTAAAGTCAGGAACAAGACAGGAATACCCACTCTCACCACTACTATTCAACATAGTTTTGAAAGTTTTAGAGACAGCAATCAGGGCAGAAAATGAAATAAAAGAAATCCAGATTGGAAAAGAAGTATAACTCTCACTGTTTGCAGATGACATGATCCTCTACACAGAAAATCCTAAAGACTTCACCAGAAAATTACTAGAACTAATCAATGAATATAGTAAAGATATTAAAATTAACACACAGAAGTCCCTTGCATTTCTATACACTAACAATGAGAAAACAAAAAGAGAAATTAAGGAGACAATTCCATTCACCATTTCAATGAAAAAAATAAAATACATGGGAATAAATCTACCTAAAGAAACAAAAGACCTGTATATAGAAAACTATAAAATACTGATGAAAAGAAATACACACACACACACACACACACACACGCACACACACACACATACATACATACATACATGTATGGGCTTCCCAGGTGGCACTAGTGGTAAAGATCCCACCTGCTCAACCCCTGGATTGCAGAGATTCCCTGGAGGAGTGCATGGCAACTCACTCCAGTATTCTCGCTTGGAGATTCCCATGGACAGAGGAGCCTGACGGTTATGTCCATAGGGTTGCAAAGAGTCAGAAACGACTGAAACATCTTAGCATGCATGCATATGTGTACAACAAAATTGAAGGATATATATCACAACACTAGTGGTGATTATTCTTGAATCATTGAAACAGCAATATATTTTACTTTATATTTGATGGTATTAAAATATCTTTTGAATATTCTATTATGAATAAATTCATTACTTTGATAATGAAGACACAACAAAAAATAAAATTTCAAAATAAACGATTCAAAAAGCACCCATACTTGAGTTATTTTCTCCAAAAGTTAGTCATGAAACTTTTCCCATTATAATATTAATATAATCTGCTAAGCAATTCATTTATCATGCTACTTCCCATTGCAAAGATTTTTTTTTTCATATTTTCCAGTTCCTCCCTTAATGTCAGATGGCTGCAAGTGCAGACTGTTTCATTTCTCTCACTGACTGCTTTTCAGTCTGCCTTCAACATTTGTATTGCTCATCTTGGAATAACTTCCAATGTGTTTACACATTTTTAGTAAATATTGCCATGGGAGAGGATAGAAAATGCTGCTCAACTGAACATATACAACTAGTAATATCTGAGACAATGAGTATTGTGATGCTTATGAGGACTGTCTTTGGGGTTGAGAAGCTTGTTTGAATTCCATATCAATCAATTAGTAATTTTGCATCCTGCCAGTTACTTAGCTTCTCAGATACTTTATCCTGTCATCAATTTCACGGTTCACTAAAAGAATTAAATGAGAAATTTGATAAAATGAAGTGTATGCAGTATATACCTAATAATTGTCAACTCTTTGCCCTTTTCTAAAACTTGCCGTTATCAATACAGGACCACTGATGATCCTTCTCTTTTTAAAAATCTAGACGTTATTAGAAAAAGGATAAAATGCATAATTCTTTACCTAAGGATTTTAAAATGTTATATGTGAAAGAACAAATTATTGGCTCAGCTATTTAAATATTCACCTTTAAAAATTTGGTGAAAAGTGAGAATTACTAGAGAGTAACAGGTCAGGAAGCAACAGTTAGAACTGGACATGGAACAATAGACTGGTTCCCAATAGGAAAAGGAGTACGTCAGGCTGTATGTTGTCACCCTGCTTATTTAACTTCTCTGCAGAGTACATCATGAGAAATCCTGGACTGGAAGAAACACAAGCTGGAATCAAGATTGCCAGGAGAAATATCAATAACCTCAGATATGCAGATGACACCACCCTTATGGCAGAAAGTGAAGAGGAACTCAAAAGCCTCTTGATGAAAGTGAAAGAGGAGAGTGAAAAAGTTGGTTTAAAACTCAACATTCAGAAAATGAAGATCATGGCATCTGGTCCCATCACTTCATGGGAAATAGATGAAGAAAGAGTAAAAACAGTGTCAGACTTTATTTTGGGGGGCTCCAAAATCACTGCAGATGGTGGCTGCAGCCATGAAATTAAAAGACTCTTACTCCTTGGAAGGAAAGCTATGATCAACCTAGACAGCAGAGACATTACTTTGCCGACTAAGGTCCATCTAGTCAAGGCCATTGTTTTTCCTGTGGTCACGTATGGGTGTGAGAATTGGGTGAAGAAAGCTGAGTGCTGAAGAATTGATGCTTTTGAACTGTGGTGTTGGAGAAGACTCTTTAGAGTCTCTTGGACTGCAAGGAGATCCAACCAGTCCATTCTGAAAGAGATCAACCCTGGGATTTCTTTGGAGGGAATGATGCTAAAGCTGAAACTCCAGTACTTTGGTCACCTCATGCGAAGAGTTCAATCATTGGAAAAGAGTCTGATGCTGCGAGGGATTGGGGGCAGGAGGAAAAGGAGACGACAGAGACTGAGATGGCTGGATGGCATCACTGACTTGATGGACGCAAGTCTGAGTGAACTCCAGGGGTTGGTGATGGACAGGGGGTCCTGGTGTGCTGCGATTCATGGGGTCGCAAAGACATGAATGAGCGACTGAACTGAACTGAAGAACCATGTTTTATTAAAATAAATGAGGAATTTGTGAGGAATTATGTTGTAGAGATCCTAACAGAAGAGCACTTTAATCTTCAACAGTTGAAATTTAGAAAACTTTTACAAATTGGATAAGATTGTGGACCATTTTATGTGCTCAGGACTAAAAATAAATCAATTTATTTAGTGAATTTTCCTAGAAAGTTTATATCTTAATGCCTAAGCACTCTGCAAATACTATCTTTATCTTGGATAGCTTTTTCAGTAGTGTTTTTTTCCACTCACTTCTGGTACATGATTTTGGAAGAATCTTTTCCTTTTAAATTTTCTTTTGTAATTTCTCAAATCCAGAAGAGAATTGAGTATAATACTCTCCCATAATATTATTAATATAATGTCTGTTTGTATTCTCCCTTATTTTTCTTGATACAAATTTTAAATTTGATTCTGTTGTATGATTGTGAATTGTAGAACCAGAATAGGTAACAGGAAGAGACACATTAATGGAGGAAAGTGAAAGTGTTAGTTGCTCAGTTGTGTCTGACTCTTTGCAACTCCATGGACTGTAGCCTTCCAGGTTCCTCTGTTCATGGAATTCTGCAGGCAAGAATACTAAAGTGAGTTGCCATTCTCTTCTCCAGGGGATCGTCCCAATCCAGGGATCAAAACTTGGTCTCCTGCATTGCAAGCAGATTCTTTACTATCTGAGGCACCAGGGAAAGGTTTGTGAAATAGCATTTTTGTCACATCAGAAGGTTTCTGGAAATTTAAAAAGTGACTACTCAGATTTCTGGTTTGTTCAGAGTACAGACTTAAGCCACAATCGCTCTTTATCTTGTGACAAAATTCATAACTTGCTTCCTAATATGTTTCTGACTTAAATTTTATACATAGAAGATTTTTGTCTAAAGTTCTAATAATAGATTGGTAATAGTCTAAGCTTTCAGCACTGTTACAATACTTGGTTTCTGAGTTTCATAGATATGCTCAGTGGTAAGTTAAAACTACCATTTAAAAAATAAATTGCTTAGTTTAGAATAGTTTTATATGTAAAGATAATTTAGAATGATAGCACAGAGAGTTACTATATGCTCTTTACCTGGTTTCTTCTAATGTTAGTATCTTGCATCAACTTGATGTATTTATCACAACAAAAAAGCAAGCATTTGTACATTTCTATCAAATAATTCCAGAGTTTACTGGATTTCACAGGTTTTACCACTAATGTGGTAAAGAAAAAAAAATCTGTCTTTCTTATAATCATGATTCTTTAAAGATGAAAGGTAGTATCTGTTAAATCTATAATATGACCTTCTATGAGGCAATGTGAAATGTTTTGAAAGTTTTATCCCTGCAATTTAACAACAAGCCTCAGGCTTCTTTTTGGTACATTTTAGATTCTATTTATACCCTTCTTTCTTTATGTATGCATTACAACAAACTTCTGAGCAAAAGTTAAATTCCATTCTTTTCTCTTAATTACTATGGTGAGGTTCCATTGTGTCCATCATCCTCAAGATCGGAGTTTGATATTTGTCAAAAGACTAATAAAATTATCGGTGTCCTTATTTCTAGACAAGTATAAACCGACAAAATTTGTATAGTTTTCCTAATTCTGAGTCAGTGCATGGATTTTCTCATAAAAGGCAAAACTTACTTTGTAAATAACAGTCAGGTTCAGTTCAGTTCAGTTTCAGTTCAGTTGCTCAGTCATGCCAACTCTTTGTAATCCCATGAACTGCAGCACACCAGGCCTCCCTATCTATCATCAACTGCCAGAGTTTACCCAAACCCATGTCCATTGAGTTAGTGATGCCATCCAACCATCTCATCCTCTGTCGTCCCCTTCTTTTCCTGCTCTCTATATTTCCCAGCATCAGGGTCTTTTCAAATGAGTCAGCTCTCCACATCAGATGGCCAAAATATTGGAGTTTCATCTTCAACATCAGACTTTCCAATGAACACTCAGGACTGATCTCCTTTAAGATGGACTGGTTGGATCTCCTTGCAGTCCAAGGGACTCTTAAGAGTCTTCTCCAACACCACAGTTCAAAAGCATCAGTGCTTTGGTGCTCAGCTTTCTTTCTAGTCCAAATCTCACATCTATACATGACTACTGGAAAACCATAGCCTTGACTAGATGGACCTTTGTTGATAAAGTAATGTCTCTGCTTTTTAATATACTATCTAGGTTGGTCATAACTTTCCTTCCAAGAAGTGAGCATCTTTTAATTTCATGGCAAGGTAGAATAGATAATGACTAACTCCAAAGTGACTCAGAGCTGGTGCTCGTATCAGTTTGAAGAGTTAAATTAGCTAGCTGGCACAAATGTGAAAGTGAAAGTGAAGTCACTCAGTCGTGTCCGACTTTTTCCGACTCCATGGATTGCTCAGTCATGCCAACTCTTTGTAATCCCATGAACTGCAGCACACCAGGCCTCCCTATCTATCATCAACTGCCAGAGTTTACCCAAACCCATGTCCATTGAGTTAGTGATGCCATCCAACCATCTCATCCTCTGTCGTCCCCTTCTTTTCCTGCTCTCTATATTTCCCAGCATCAGGGTCTTTTCAAATGAGTCAGCTCTCCACATCAGATGGCCAAAATATTGGAGTTTCATCTTCAACATCAGACTTTCCAATGAACACTCAGGACTGATCTCCTTTAAGATGGACTGGTTGGATCTCCTTGCAGTCCAAGGGACTCTTAAGAGTCTTCTCCAACACCACAGTTCAAAAGCATCAGTGCTTTGGTGCTCAGCTTTCTTTCTAGTCCAAATCTCACATCTATACATGACTACTGGAAAACCATAGCCTTGACTAGATGGACCTTTGTTGATAAAGTAATGTCTCTGCTTTTTAATATACTATCTAGGTTGGTCATAACTTTCCTTCCAAGAAGTGAGCATCTTTTAATTTCATGGCAAGGTAGAATAGATAATGACTAACTCCAAAGTGACTCAGAGCTGGTGCTCGTATCAGTTTGAAGAGTTAAATTAGCTAGCTGGCACAAATGTGAAAGTGAAAGTGAAGTCACTCAGTCGTGTCCGACTTTTTCCGACTCCATGGAGTGTAGTCTACCAAGCTTCTTGTTCCATGGGATTTTTCAGGCATGAATACTGGAGTGGATTGCCATTAGAAGTGTATAAATTGATATACAGAACAAGATAAGCTTCAGCTTCCCAGTTGGCTCAGTGATTAAAATTCTGCCTGCCAATCCAGGAGACATAGAGATCTGAGTTCAAACTCTGAGTTGGGAAGATCCCTAGAGAAGGAAATGGCAACTCACTTCAGTATTCTTGCCTTGGAAATCCCATGGCAAAGGAGACTGGTGGGCTACAGTCCATGGTGTTGCACAGTTAGATATGACTGAGTGACTGAGCAGGCACTCACTCATGAGCTTCTCACAACACTCACAGTAATTTTTTATTGTTATAAAAAAAGGCTCAGAAAAATTAAGAGACTTGTCCAAGGTAATATGGTTGAGATTTAAGATCACATCTGTTCTGTTTCCAAAATCTTTGTACTTTCTTACTGTACTCTGTTGCCTGTCAAATTAAGAGAATGCATAGCTCCAGGCCTGATCTGCCACTGCCTTTTGGGGGTAAAAATAATCACCTCTGTCTTACGGTGTTTCCTCCTGACCATCGTCCCTCAAGGTGTTAGTGTGGGTGCTTTCTGTTCTCTAAAGTGGGTTATTACAAAATTAAGTTAAAGCAGCTTATTTACCTTATGCTCTACTACCTGTGAATTTTGGCTATATAAGGCTTCAGCTATCAGATCCCACACTGGCTCTTTCTCACAAGAACCCCCAGGCCCTAGGCAGGCCCATATTCACTGTTAAAATCTCTTATGAAGTTGATGTATGCTACAAATCCTCCGACACTTGTTGATAGACTCAGTGGTCTCTATCCCAGGTCCCTGGATCCTATCAGTTAAGTGCTTCTTTCTTTCTCACATCTTTCTCCACCCTCCCAGCATCATGGCATGTCATCTATAGGAAACAATTGTTGCTTCTGTTATTTTTAATATAATACTACCCTTTTTACCATTAGATACAGTCCTCTTTATTTGTGTTTTTCCCAACTATTCCAAACCCTTGGCTCAATATCTCAACTCCCCACATAATTCTTGAGGCTCCTTTGTTTGGTAAACTTTTGGGGATAATATCATCCAGTCTTTACCCATAACATTAACTTTTTTCACAGATGCAATTTGGAATATATGCCATATACACCTCTCTTCCCCTTTCAGTCCTACTAGACCAGTACAGCCAGTATAATCCCAGTCTGACACAGCTGCAGGGGAAGATATTACACATCTTTTCCCCTAAATTCACAGTGAGGTGTTTTCAACAGTGTGTATGTGTTTGTGGTCAGTTGCTCAGTTATGTCTGATTCTTTGTGATCCCATGAACTGTAGCCCACCAGGCTCCTCTGTTCATGGAATTGTCCAAGCAACAATACTGGAATGGGTTGCCATTCCCTTCTCCAGGGGATCTTCCCAACACAGGGATTGAGCCCAAGTTTCCCCAATTGCAGGTAGATTCTTTACTGTCTGAGAAACTAAGGAAGCCCATGTTTTCAGCAGTGTTACTTACTAAATACATTTTTATTGAAAATAAATATAAAGAAATATCCAATAAAACTTAGTATTTTCATTCAAGGAGTATGGAACGTTTTAGGGCTCTTGCTACATATTGTTTCCCAGAGGGTACTAACAATTTTCACTGCTTCCAGCACTATATGATTGAATTCATTTTATTGCACCCAGATGGGCAATGTAAATTAATTTTTAAACATTTTCTTATGCCAACTGGGTTTCCCTCATGACTTGAAAACAATTGTGTATGCCAAACTATCCAGGAAGAGATTACATGGGGTTGCCCACTTAGATCTCTCCCTCTTCTGTGGGATGACACTAATTTCCTATAGCATCTCAGTGGAATCTACCTTTTTGTCAACGCTTCTAAGGATTGCTTTTACTGCACTGTCTTCCCAGTTTTGTATTTTGGACTTTGCTTTGTATATGCTTTTAGATAAATCACAGCTCCACATTCTACTGTCTGCAAAGCTATTCTGATTAATTCCTAGACTTAACATGTTGGACTGCAGTCTGGGTCTGGCAGCCTAAACTCAAGCTTCTCTTGTGAAGTGAGAGGAATCACTTTTTACCCTCTCAACCTTTTCTCACTCTGCTCTGTGCCTAGAGAAGCTAATACCCTTGCACTACTTTAACCTACTCTCCTTGACTTATTGCTTTCAACTAGATGCAAGCAAGCAGAGATGTTGACACAACATCAGGAGGAAGAAGGAAAGTAAAGATGAAGCAATTACTCTTGGCTCCTTCGTTATCCTTCAGTTCAGTTTTGTATTGGTTGGCAGTACTCTTCTCCCAAAGTCCGTGGCTCTTATTGGGTTGCCCTTTCTATTCAACTGTTTTTCTGAGTTTTAATAACTACTTTCTCCCCTTGAATTTCAGGTGTTGGGTGGTAATCACTCCTGAAGTCACCAGTGTCTAGATATAAAACTATTCTTTCCCTTAATCATGTTCAATCTTGTAATTCAACTGTTTTGTCAATACCCTCTCAAACAACCTGTTATCAAATACTACCATTTTATTTGAGAAGTATGACTTATAAAGAGGGAATTTGAATAGTGACAAAAGGATATCATTTCATGGGCATACCAAGTTCCTAGAGAACATTTATTTGGAATAATATGCATCTTGCATTAAGTCTGATGAATTCCTCATAATTGGCCTTCATTCTTTATTATATTTGACTAGGCCATGGCTATTAACTCAGTCTAATGTTTGTTTATTTCCATGTTTCCTGTGCTATGGAAACATTCTTTCTGAGGCTTTAAAGTAGGGAGACTTTTTTGAGCTTATGTCCCTATAGTTAGATCTAGCTGCTGAAGGGTCTTCCCTGGAGAAGGGAAAGGCTACTCACTCCAGTATTCTGGCCTGGAGCATTCCACGGACTGTATAGTTCACAAGGCCGCAAAGGGTCAGACACAACTGAGTGATTTTCACTTTTACTTTCACTGCTGAAATGTAACTCTTAACACAATGGAGGAGACTCATGGGGCAATTCCAGTGTTACCCAGGGATAAACTTTAAATAGAATCTCAATTTCCCTACCATGTTGGAGTTTGGGGTAAGCTAGTTAAAGGAAGTTTAGGATACTTTTTCTCTGCAAGTTCTATGTTAAGTGCCAGCATGCTAGACATGTATCTTGAAAATATCTTCTGGAAATCTCTATGGGAAATATCATTATCTCAGAGTCACAGTTCTTACTAACTTTTTTGTCAATAGCTATCATCTTAAAGTCTACAAATAACAGTGTGTGTGTGTGTGTGTGTGTGTGTGTGTGTGTGTGTGTGTATACAAGTTCAGCTGGAAATTAGGAAGGATTAAATGGATGAAGCAGGGAATTTTTTGAGTGGTAAAACTATTATGTTTCGTATTTAAATTGTCAGTATATGAGACTATGTATTTATTAATAACCATAGGCCCTACAACACAAAGAGGAAACCTAAATGTACTCAAGTTATTATAAACAAATATCTATTCTATAACAACATGCTATATTATAACTTTATAAATATTTGTATTATGTATATTATTATGTGAATAAGTAAATATTTAGTGGTTTCAAGGCTCCCAGGATACAATATAAAGTATAACAAAACTTTCCAGTTATATAACAAATG
>SJYC01001984.1:0-22960 GCA_006408675.1 Madoqua kirkii
TTCGTATTTAAATTGTCGTATATGAGACTATGTATTTATTAATAACCATAGGCCCTACAACACAAAGAGGAAACCTAAATGTACTCAAGTTATTATAAACAAATATCTATTCTATAACAACATGCTATATTATAACTTTATAAATATTTGTATTATGTATATTATTATGTGAATAAGTAAATATTTAGTGGTTTCAAGGCTCCCAGGATACAATATAAAGTATAACAAAACTTTCCAGTTATATAACAAATGTATGAAAGAGCCTCACTGAATGAGGTGGGGTGGGGGAATTGTTGATTTAGGAAACTTTGGAAATGAGTGAAATCTGTAAGACTAAAGATAAGAAGAACTACACAAATGCTCCGTTTTATAATTGTCAAAGTTTTTTCCCAGGGAGGTAAGAGCTAACCATAGGTGTACTGGGATTGAACTGTTAAGTAAACAGATGGTAGATGATGAGGGTCAGGCTTTTCATCACTGGGGTGAGAGTTCAGAGGTTAGCAAGGGAGGAGGTTACAGTGATCCATGTGGTAATAGATTAGTACTGGAGACATTGATAAGAGTTCATGTTTTATTTAATATAGATACTGGTGGTTATGTATAGATATGTTTATGGATGTGTATATATACTATGTACACATATTATTTCCTTGCTTTGTGAGATGAAAGGGCCTAGCAGCAATACCATCTCCATAGTTAGTGATGAGCATGCCTAGTACTCAGTTCTTGGTTTCTAATTTCACTCTCCAGTGAAAGGAAGCAGAATTTCTAAAATAAATGACCAGCATAGGAAATATGCAAAATAAGTCTGGTTCAGTTCAGTTCGGTCACTCAGTAGTGTGCGACTCTTTGCAACCCCATGAACTGCAGCATTCCAGGCCTCCCTGTCCATCACCAACTCCCGGAGTTCATACAAACCCATGTTCATTGAGTCAGTGATGCCATCCTACCATCTCATCTTCTGTTATCCCCTTCACCTTCTGCCCTCAATTTTTCCCAGCATCAGGGTCTTTTCAAATGAGTCAGCTCTCTGCATCAGGTGGCCAAAGTATTAGAGTTTCAGCTTCAGCATTAGTCCCTCCAAAGAACACTCAGGATTGATCTCCTTCAGAATGGACTGGTTGGATCGCCCTGCAGTCCAAGGGATTCTCAAGAGTCTTCTCAAACACCACAGTTCTAAAGCATCAATTCTTTGGTGCTCAGCTGTCTTCATAGTCCAAATCTCCCATTCATACATGACCACTGGAAAAGTCATAGCCTTGACTAGACAGACCTTAGTCGGCAAGTAATGTCTCTGCTTTTGAATATGCTATCTAGGTTGGTCATAACTTTCCTTCCAAGGAGTAAGCATCTTTTAATTTCATGGCTGCAATCACCATCTGCAGTGATTTTGGAGCCCCCCAAAATAAAGTCAGCCACTGTTTCCCCATCTATTTCTCATGAAGTGATAGGACCAGATGCCATGATCTTAGTTTTCTGAATGTTGAGTTTTAAGCCAACTTTCTCACTTTCCTCTTTCACTTTCATCAAGAGGCTCTTTAGTTCCTCTTCACTTTCTGCCATAAGGGTGGTGTCATCTGCATATCTGAGGTTACTGATATTTCTCCCAGCAATCTTGATTCCAGCTTGTGCTTATTTCAGTCCAGCGTTTCTCATGTACTGTGCATATAAGTTACATAAGCAGGGTGACAATATACAGCTATGACGTACTCCTCTCCCTACTTGGAACCAGTCTGTTGTTCCATGTCCAGTTCGAACTGTTGCTTCCTGACCTGCATATAAGTTTCTCAAGAGGCAGGTCAGGTGGTCTGTATTCCCATCTCTCTCAGAATTTTCCACAGTTTATTGTGATCCACACAGTCAAAGGCTTTGGCATAGTCAATAAAACAGATATAGATGTATTTCTGGAACTCTCTTTCTTTTTCAATGATCCAGTGGATGTTGGCAATTTGATCTCTGATTCCTCTGCTGTTTCTAAAACAAGTCTGAAGAATGGAGTATATTGTAGTTCTATGAGCTAAAGAAATGTTTTATAAAAATCATCACAATTATATAATGAGAGTAAGTCATAGTAACATAGAAACAAACTAAAAGAGTTTTCAATGGCCAAAGATGTGACAATTTAAACAATAAAATAAAATAATATTGGACAATAGTCCAAAGTAGAAAATAAATGAGTTTATACTGATATACTTAAATAAATGAATATATAAATAAATCATGGAAAAGAGACAGTTCTCTTATGCAGAATTCAAAATAATTTATGTAAATATTCTGTCTTATGGAGGTGAAATAATACTCCTCACTCTTTAAGTGTAGGCTTTGAATAGTGAATTTCATCCAAAGAATACATGGTGGAATTTGGGGAACAGGGTACAGTCAGAGGAATTTTACAGTGAAGAAACATAACAAACACTATCTCAGCCAGGTGTTTAAGGTCTAAATCAATGAGAATGAGTCATGTTGATAGCATACACTTTTTTCTTCTTGACCATGCCCTATGGCACACAGGATATCAGATTCCCGACTAGGGATGGAACATATGCCCCCTGTAGTGGCCCTCGAGGGAAGTCCCTGATAAAATATAGTTTTGATTTTATGAGATGAAAATGTCATTTTACTTCTGTATTTCCTCTCCAAAATATATAACTTCAATCTAATCATAATAAAAACATCAGGCATCCCAGCTGAGGGACAGCCTATAAAATATCTGATGAAGATTCCTCAAAACTGCAAAGGTCACCAAAAATAGCAACGGTTTTGAGAAGAATGGCTTAAAGAAACATGGTGACTAAACATAATGTGATGTCTTGGATGGGATGTTAGAACAGAAACAGGAAAATAATATATACTTTAGTTAATAATATTAACAATATTGATTCACTAGTTACAATAAATGTACCATAATAAAAGATACTAGTAACAGAGAAACATGGCTGATTTTATGGAACTCTCTTTGCTAACTGAAATTCTTTGTGTAAACTAAAAATAAATTATGAAGTATATATTCTTAAAATTTTTAATTCTAATTGGGATTACATATATGAGACTACACTATGAGTACAAAATTATCAATAATGATTATTTCTGGGTGGTTGAATTGCAAAAAAAGAAATTGCATCAAAGATATTTCTGATCTCATAAAAGGAGCAAAAATTATCTGCATGATGAGTAAGCAACATTCAAAAAAGTTATTACGAGTAAGAGAAAAATGTGCATCTATCAAAATCATCCTTGTCCTAAGAATTATTTTGTGTTCTGCAAATACACAGTAGTTTTTGTTAAACTAACTTGTTTCATTTCTCTCTTCAATGGATTTGGTTCTATTGCTACATTATAATGTCTCCAGGAATGGCCTTCCATTTTTACAGAAAAGTCAGTTACATACTAGTCCTGATAATTTCTCTGAAGATTTATTTTCCCTAGTTGCTGCACAGGATTTTCTGTCATTCCGTCTAGAGATTCTAAAGCACATAACAGACATTAACCTTCCTCTTCCTATAGACTAAACATTCATATAATTGTGCACATGTGTGAATACACACACACACATTTATACACACAGACACACACTTTTGTCTGCTCTTCAAACAATGACAGAAATTCAGAATGGTCTTTTTAATTGATCTTGATATAACTCAGTTAAAGGATATCCATGATGGGAGTAGGCAAAGCAGGGATCCTATCCAACAGCTTCATGGCTAGTAGCAGTCATTCAGGAGGTTGAAATTTTCCTAAAAAACACAAATCAGGACTTAGTACTCCCAAGTGCAGTAACTGCCAGAAGCAACTCATCTTTGGAAAAATTATTTTATGAGTAACAAACTCATTTCTTAGTTACTGGATAAGTGAGTTATCCATTTATCTCTTTTCCTGATAGATCATATGCTATGTTGCTTTTCTGTGTTATTTGACAAGACTTTACTTCTAAATCATACTTTTTGAAGTTATGGTTACTCTATTCCAAAAAAAATAAAGTTTTAAAAATCACATTATTTTGGATTCACATTTCATATTATGAAACTTTAAAAATATGATCAGTTTCCCAAAGCATATCTAATAAATGTCTATTCCATTTTCACCTAATTTAAAATTTTCAGTGGATGGTAATATTAATGTCATTAAAATCAATGCCATTCTGAATATTCAATAGTTTATTAATAGCTACCCATAAGTATCTGTAAGAATGTTATCCATAAAAGTCAGACTAAAACAGGGGAGAAAGACTACAGAGATTTGCTAAGTAATTATAATCCTCTTTCAGCTATCATATATTGAACGCTTACTATAATGCCAAGCATAAGTTGTTTCTATGCATCATTTCATTTGAAAAACAGCTGATAAAGTATTAGTTCCATTTTACAAGCAAGAAAAATGTGTGGTATACAGATTACAAATTCGGAATCAGGTCTTACACAGAGCAAATGGAAGAGCTAGGGTTTGAATCTGGGAACTTTTATTTCAGAAATCAAACTCTATAATTTGAAGGCTACAATACTGGTAACATCAAATAAAAATTTAAAATAATTAACTCAAGACTGATATACGTGAGAAGTTCTATGAAAATTCAAAAGCATTATTCAAAAGTTGCTTGGCAAGAGATCAAAGACAAGGATTATCCATATGATATGTAATCTATAAAACTGTAAAATTACTATGTTGCACACCTGAGATATGCAATGCTTTCATGAATTTGTTGAAAATGCTCTACATTAAGATAATAACAGACACTACTAACAGTTTTAATAGTTTTACTTTATTCAATTTTCACAATGAGCATGTAAATTTTGTTTATTATATACATGCAATACTTGCAGAAACCAGGGTCAGAAGATCCATGTGCTTTCCCAAAGTCACACAGCTAGTAAGAGCCATAGTTAGAAATTAAACTCTAGACAGAGGTGGGAGCTCCCACCTTCATGCCTGGATTACCCTGCAATCTCTCAAAATGTAGTGCTATTAAAGGGATAAAGGCTATTTAGTGTATGTGTGTAACTACCTGGTTCTACACTGAGTGAATAGCCATAGAATTATTTTATAGAGAAACTTCTATATTAGTACTTGTAGAACTCAACATTTTTTTCATTTGGAAAGATCATTTTACTTTTACGTTAGAAACAATAAACTTAATAACTTTACTATAAAAACAGAAGTTTGGAACTCATATATTTTTAATACCTATTATATGAGAAAAAAATGGATTACTGACTTCTACTTACATCTCAGTTGTACAATATAGCTGATAGGAAGACCATTTCACCTTGTTCATTATTTTAACATAAAAAAAATCAATGAAAGCGGCCAGATAGACTAAATTTTAATGACCCAAATTATGAGATTTCCCAAATTGTGTTAATCATTGCTCAACAAAAAAACAAATAAAAAAAACACACACAAAAACTTGTCAGCTAAAAAAATCAATTTAACTACCCATATTCATTGAAAAATACAATCATATGGGAGATGAAGCACCAGTCTATGTTCAATGCAGGATGCAGGATGCTTGGGGCCGGTGTATGGGATGAACCGGGGGGATGGGCAGGGAAGGGAGGCGGGAGGGGGCTTTAACATGGGGAGATCGTCCACACCTGTGGCTGACTCATGTCAATGTATGGCAGAACCAATGCAGCGCTGTGAAATGGAATAAGCATTAAACAAAAAATTTAAAAAAAAAAGAAAAAAAAGAAAAATAGTTGCAGAACAGTGTTTTCAAAAATTAAAAAAGTGGTATTTTTAAATTAAAAAAATGTTTTTTTTTAATACAAATTAAAAGATAGTTTTAATGCTACTCTACAGTTATAAGTTCATTCACTTATTTACTCAGCAAGTAGTTTCAAACACTTAATAAATTCAAAGCATAGTGGTTTCTGGGAGAAATGACTTCAGTGAGTTTATCAGTTCAGTTCAGTTTAGTTCAGTTGCTCAGTCGTGCCTGATTATCTGCGACCCCATGAGTCGCAGCACGCCAGGCCTCCGTGTTCATCACCAACTCCCGGAGTTCACACAGACTCATGTCCATTGAGTCCGTGATGCCATCCAGCCATCTCATCCTCTGTCGTCCCCTTCTCCTCTTGCCCCCAATGCCTCCAAGCATTAGGGTCTTCTCCAGTGAGTCAACTCTTCTCACGAGGTGGCCAAAGTACTGGAGTTTCAGCTTTAGCATCATTCCTTCCAAAGAAATCCCAGAGCTGATCTCCTTCAGAACGGATGGTTGGATCTCCTTGCAGTCCAAAGGACTCTCAAGAATCTTCTCCAACACCACAGTTCAAAAGCATCAGTTCTTCAGTGCTCAGCCTTCTTCACAGTCCAACTCTCACATCCATACATGACCACAGGAAAAACCATAGCCTTGACTAGACCGACCTTCGTCGGCAAAGCAATGTCTCTGCTTTTCAATATACTATCTTCCAAGGAGTAAGCGTCTTTTAATTTCATGGCAGCAGTCACGAGCAGCAGTGATTTTGGAGCCCCCCAAAATTTTGGAGCCCAAAAAGTCTGACACTGTATGTACTGTTTCCCCACCTATTTCACATGAAGTGATCGGACTGGATGCCATAATCTTTGTTTTCTGAAAGCTGACCTTTAGGGAAACTTTTTCATTCTCCTTTTGCACTTTTATCAAGAGGCTTTTAAGTTCCTCTTCACTTTCTGCCATAAAGGTGGTATCATCTGCATATCTGAGGTTATTGATATTTCTCCCGGCAATCTTGATTCCAGCTTGTATTTCTTCCAGCCCAGTGTTTCTCATGATGTCCTCTGACAGAATTTGGTCCACTGGAGAAGGGAATGGCAAGTCACTTCAGCATTCTTGTCTTGAGAACCGTATGAACAGTATGAAAAGGCAAAATGATAGGATACCAAAAGAGGAAATCCCCAGGTCATTAGGTGCCTAATATGCCACTGGAGATCAGTGGAGAAATAACTCGAGAAAGAATGAAGGGATGGAGCCAAAATACCCAGTTGTGCATGTGACCGGTGATAGAAGCAAACTCTGATGCTGTAAAGAGCAATAGTACATAGGAAACTGGAATGTCAGGTCCATGAGGCAAGGCAAATTGGAAGTGGTCAAGCAAGAGATAACACGGGTGAATGTCGACATTCTAGGAATCAGCAAACTAAAAAAGGACTGGAAGGGGTGAATTTAACTCAGATGACCATTATATCTACTACTGCAGGCAGGAATCCCTCAGAAGAAATGGAGTAGCCATCATGGTCAACAAAAGAGGCCAAAACACAGTACTTGGATGCACTCTCAAAAACGACATAATGATCTCTATTCGTCTCCAAGGCAAACCATTCAGTATCACAGTTATCCAAGTCTATGCTCCAACCAGTGATGCTGAAGAAGCTGAAGTTGAATGGTTCTATGAAGACCTACAAGACCTTTTAGAACTAACACCCAAAAAAGATGTCCTTTTCATTATAGGGACTGGAATGCTAAAGTAGGAAGTCAAAAGACACCTGGAGTAACAAGTAAATTTGGCCTTGGAATGCGGATGAAGCAGGGCAAAAACTAATAGAGTTTTGCCAAGAAAATGTACTGGTCATAGCAAACACCCTCTTCCAACAACACAAGAGAAGACTCTACACATGGACATCACCAGATGGTCAAGACCAAAATCAGATGGATTATATTCTTTGCAGCCAAAGATGGAGAAGCTCTATACAGTCAACAGAAACAAGACCAGGAGCTGACTGTGGCTCAGATCATGAATTCCTTATTACCAAATTCAGACTTAAATTGAAGAAAGTAGGGAAAAGCGCTAGACCATTCAGGTATGACCTAAATCAAATCCCTTATGATTACACAGTGGAAGTGAAAAATAGATTTAAAGGCCTAGATCTGATAGATAGAGTGCCTGATGAACTATGGAATGAGGTTCGTGACATTATACGGGAGACAGGGATCAAGAACATCCCTATAGAAAAGAAATGCAAAAAAGCAAAATGGCTGTCTGTGGAAGCCTTACAAATAGCTGTAAAAAGAAGAAATGTGAAAAGCAAAGGAGAAAAGGAAAGATATAAGCATCTGAATGCAGAGTTCCAAAGAAGAGCAAGAAGAGATAAGAAAGCTTTCTTCTGCAATCAATGCAAAGAAATAGAGAAAAACAACAGAATGGGAAACACAAGAGATCTCTTCAAGAAAATTAGAGATACCAAGGGAACATTTCATGCAAAGATGGGCTCAATAAAGGACAGAAATGGTATCGACCGAACAGAAGCAGAAGATATTAAGAAGAGGTGGCAAGAATACATGGAAGAACAGTACAAAAAAGATCTTCACGACACAGCTAATTATGATGATGTAATCTGGACATGGAACAACAGACTGGTTCCAAATAGGAAAAGGAGTACGTCAAGGCTGTATACTGTCACTCTGTTTATTTAACTTACATGCAGAGTACATCATGAGAAATGCTGGACTAGAAGAAACACAAGCTGTAATCAAGATTGCCAGGAGAAATATCAATAACCTCAAATATGCAGATGATACCACTCTTATGGCAGAAAATGAAGAACTAAAGAGCCTCTTGATGAAAATGAAAGAGGAAAGCGAAAAAGTCGGTTTAAACTCAACATTCAGAAAACGATCATGGCATCCGGTCCCATCACTTCATGGGAAATAGATGGGAAACAGTGGAAACAGTGTCAGGGTTTATTTTGGAGGGCTCCAAAATCACTGGAGATTGTGACTGCAGCCATGAAATTAAAAGATGCTTACTCCTTGGAAGAAAAGTTATGACCAACCTAGAAAGTATATTCAAAAGCAGAGACATTACTTGTCGACTAAGGTCCGTCTAGTCAAGGCTATGGTTTTTCCTGTGGTCATGTATGGATGTGAGAGTTGGATTGTGAAGAAGGCTCATTGGTGAAGAATTGATGCTTTTGAACTGTGGTGTTGGAGAAAACTCTTGAGAGTCCCTTGGACTGTAAGGAGATCCAACCAGTTCATTCTGATAGAGATCAGCCCTGGGATTTCTCTGGAAGGAATGATACTAAATCTGAAACTCCAGTACTCTGGCCACCTCATGCAAAGAGTTGATTCACTGGAAAAGACTCTGATGCTGGGAGGGATTGGGGGCAGGAGGAGAAGGGGACGACCAAGGATGAGATGGCTGGATGGCATCATAGACTCGATGGACGTGAGTTTGAGTGACCCCCGGGAGCTGGTGATGAACAAGGAGGCCTGGAGTGCTGCAATCATGGGGTTGCAAAGAGTTGGACATGACTGAGCGACTGAACCGAACTGAACTCTGCATATAAGTTAAAGAAGCAAGGTGAAAATGTACAGCCTTGACCTACTCCTTTTCCTATGAAATTATATTTGTTGATAACACAGAAATATTTATATGAAAGTTGAATTTTGTTGAAATAAATAGATCTTGAATAATAAAACAATATTAGAATTGAAACAAGATACTACTGGTTATTTCTTTGTTGCTATTGCTTATGTTTTAACAAGGATAATATTTCTTAATTAAAGGCAGTTTTAGAATTTGATAGAAAAGTAGTTTTCTTCTGGTAAACACTATGATAGAATGCAGATCTATAAGAAAAAATAACTAGCTGTATTCAGTAGAAATTGACCTAACTCAAAGATTTTGTGTGTATGTGTTTGTAAATTCAAATAAAAGAAAAAAAAAAGGCCTTTTGAAACTGTATACTAATTTCTAATTATATATTTAGAGTTATTATTGAAAGAGTCAATTCCTAGGCAGGTTGATAAAAAGTCTGGGTTACCCGAGGAGGACAGATGGCTCTGGAGTTCTCAAGGAGGAGGAAAGGACAAAGTTTTTTTTTTTTTTTTTAAATTAATTGTTGTTGTTGTTTGCTTCCTCTGCATTCCTTTGTCTTAGTCACATAAAGCTATTTTATTTATTTAAGCCCAGGACTGGTGGTTACACAACAAACAAATTAGTTTAAATACTGTACTAGGGATTTAGTTCAGTTCAGTAGCTTGGTCTTTTTGCAACAACGTGGACTTCAGCATTCCAAGCTTCCCTGTCCATCATCAACTCCCAAAGCCTACTCAAACTCATGTCCATTGAGTTGGTGATTCCATCCAACCATTTTATACTTTGCCGTCCCCTTCTTCTCCCACCATCAATCTTTCCCAGCATCAGGGTCTTTTCAAATATGTCACTTCTTTGCATTAGGTGGCCAAAGTATTGGAGTTTCAGCTTCAGCATCAGTCCTTCCAATGAATGTTCAGGATTGATTTCCTTTAGTATGTACTGGTTGAATCTCCTTGCAGTCCAAGGGACTTTCAAGAGTCTTCTCCAA
Source organism: Madoqua kirkii (assembly GCA_006408675.1). Lineage (NCBI taxonomy): Eukaryota > Metazoa > Chordata > Mammalia > Artiodactyla > Bovidae > Madoqua > Madoqua kirkii. The sequence goes on from SJYC01001984.1 coordinate 10,285, forward strand.
CACCACAGTTCAAAAGCATCAATTCCTCGGCACTCAGCTATCCTTATAGTCCAACTCTCACATCGATACATGACCTATGTGTATAAGAGACAGGTATTGGAGTTTCAGCTTCAGCATCAGTCCTTCCAATGAATGTTCAGGATTGATTTCCTTTAGTATGTACTGGTTGAATCTCCTTGCAGTCCAAGGGACTTTCAAGAGTCTTCTCCAACACCACAGTTCAAAAGCATCAATTCCTCGGCACTCAGCTATCCTTATAGTCCAACTCTCACATCGATACATGACCACTGGAAAAACCATAACCTTGACTAGATGGACCACTGTTGACAAAGCAATGTCTCTGGTTTTTAATATGCTACCTAGATTGGTCATGGATTTTCTACCAAGGAGTAAGCATCTTTTAATTTCTTGGCTGAAATCACCATCTGCAGTGATTTTGGAGCTCCAAAAAATAAAGTCCCTCACTCTTTCTATTGTTTCCCCATCTATTTGCCATGAAGTGATGGGGCCAGATGCTGTGATCTTCATTTTATGAATGTTGAATTTTAAGCCAGCTTTTTCACTCTCCTCTTTCACTTTCATCGAGAGGCTCTTTAGTTATTCTTTGCTTTCTGCCATGAGCGTGATGTTATCTGCATATCTCAGGTTACTGATATTTCTCCGAACAGTCTTGACTCCAGTGTATTCTTCATACAGTCCAGCATTTCACAAAATGTACTCTGCATTTAAGTGAAATAAACAGAGTCACAGTATAAAGCCTTGATGAACTCCTTTCCCAATTTCAATCCAGTCTGTTGTTCCATGTTCAGTTCTAACTGTTGTCTCTTGACCTGAATACAGGTGTTCAGTGAACCTGTAATCCAATTTTCTGTGATGATTGGAGCTGTGTTCCTTGCTTGTCATTTGACCTGAGACCAAACTGTCCTGGAGGTAATGATGATAATGGCAACCTCCTTCAAATGTTCCTATGCACACACTGTTGCATAAGTGAGCCCAACCCTACAGCAGTCCAGTGACCCATGCTTCTGCCAGGGACTCCTGACATTCATGTGCAAATATGGGTCAGTCACTTGTGGAGTCACTTTTCCTTTCTTCTGGGTCCTGGTGTTCACAATGTTTTGTTTGTGCCCTCTAAGAGTTTGTTTCCCACTCCTGTGTAATTTCTTGTGGTTCTGTGTTGGGGTTAATGGTGATCTCTTCCAAGAGGGCTTATGCGATAACCAGTTCTACTGCACTCAGAGCCTGTGCCCTTGCAGCAGTCCATTTCTGACCCATACATCTGCAGGAGATACTTACACATTGAGAGATTCTGTCTCAATCTCTGTGGGGTCTCTGGGTCCTGGTGCACACAAGGTTTATTTCAGCCCTCTATGCATCTCTGGTGGGTATGGGATTTGATTTTAAACATGATTTCACCCCTCCTACAATCTTGCTGGGGCTTCTCCTTTGCCCTTAGACATGGGATATCTTCTCAAAGCTGCTCCTACTTCCTTGGTCCACCTCAGGACCTACCTACTTGCTGGAGCCTCTCTGCTCTTGGACACGGGGTATTGTCTCAAAGTGGTTCCAGTGACCCACAGCTACTCCTCCAACACCACCCTAACCAATATGGTCACAGGGACCATAGCCTTGTCTAGCTCAATGAAACTATGAGCCATGCCCTATAGGGTCAACCAAGATGTATGAGTCACAGTGGGGAACTCTGAAAAAACGTGGTTCACTGGAGAAAAGAATGGCAAACAATTTCAGTATTCTTGCCTTGAGAACCTCATGAACAGTGTGAAAAGGCAAAAAGATAGGACACTTAAAAATGAACTCCCCAGGTCAGCAGGTGTCCAATATGCCACTGGAGATCAGTGGAGAAATAACTCCAGAAAGAATGAAGGGATAGAGCCAAAGCAAAAAAATACCCAGTTGTGGATGTGACCAGTGATAGAAGCAAGGTCAGATGCTGTAAAAAGCAATATTGCATAGGAACCTGGAATGTAAGGTCCTTACATCAAGGCAAATTGGAAGTGGTCAAACAGGAGATGGCTAGCATGAACATCTATCTTTTAGGGATCAGCGAACTAAAATGGACTGGAATGGGTGAATTTAACTAAGATGACCATTGCATCTACTAGTATAGGCAAGAAGCCCTTAGAAGTAATGGAGTGGCCATCACAGTCAACAAAAGAGTCTGAATTGCAGTATCTGCATGCAATCTCAAAAATGACAGAATGATCTCTGTTCGTTTCCAAGGCACACTCTTCAATATCATAGTAATCCAACGCTATACCTCAGCTAGTAATGCTGAAGAAGCTGAAGTTGAAGGGTTTTAACAGAACCTACAAGACCTTCTAGAACTAACACCCCAAAAAGATGCCCTTTTCATTATAGGGCACTGTAATGCAAAAGTAGGAAGTAAAGAAACACCGGGAGTAACAGGCAAATTTGAATGTGAAATGAAGCAGGACAAAGGCTAATAGAATTTTGCCAAGAGAACGTACTAGTAATAGCAAACATCCTCTTCCAACAAAACAAGAGACGACTCTACACGTGGGCATCACCTGATGGTCAGTACAAAAGTATATGGATTATATTTTTTGCTTCTGAGATGGAGAAGCTCTATACAGTCAGCCAAAACAAGACTGGGAGCTGACTGTGGCTCAGATCATGACTTCTTACTGTGAAATTCAGACTTAAAGAAAGTAGAGAAAACCACCAGACCATTCAGATAAGACCTAAATCAAATCCCTTATGATCATACAGTGGAAGTGAGAAATAGATTCAAGGGATTAGATCTGATAAACAGAGTGCCTGAAGAACTATGGATGGAGGTTCCTGACATTGTACAGGAGGCAGAGTCAAGACCATCCCCAAGAAAAGAGAAATGCAAAAAGGCAAAATGGTTCTCTGAGGAGGGCTTACAAACAGCTGTGAAATGAAGAGAAGCAAAAGGCAAAGGAGAAAATGAAAGATACACACATTTGAATGCAGAGTTTCAAAAAAATATCAAGAAGAGATATGAAAGCCATCCTCAGTGATCAATGCAAAGAAATAGAGGAAAACAATAGAATGGGAAAGACTAGAGTTCTCTACAAGGAAATTAGAGATTTCAAGGGAACAATTCACGCAAAAATAGGCACAATAAAGAATAGAAATGTTATGGACCTAACAGAAGCAGAAGATATAAAGAAGTGGCAAGGATACAAAGAACTATACAAAAAAGATCTTCATGACCCAGATAACCACAATGGTGTGATCACTCACCTAGTGCTAGACATCCTGGAAGGTGAAGCCAAGTGGGCCTTAGGAATCATCACTATGAACAAAGTTAGTGGAGGTGATGGAATTCCAGTTGAGATATTCCAAATCCTAAAAGATGATGTGAAAGTGCCACACTCAATATGCCAGCAAATTTGGAAAACTCAGAAGTGGGCACAGGACTGGAAAAGGTCAGTTTTCATTCCAATCTCAAAGAAAGGCAATGCCAAAGAATGCTCAAACTAGCACACAATTTCACTCATGTCATACACTAGTAAAGTAATGCTCAAAAATTCTCTAAGCCAGGCTTCAACAATACATGAACCATGAACTTCCAGATGTTCATGCTGGATTTTGAAAAGGCAGAGGAACCAGAGATCAAATTGCCAACATCTGTTGGATCATTTATAAAGCAAGAGAGTTCCAGAAAAACATCTGCTGCTGCTTTATTGACTATGCTAAAACCTTTGACTGTGTGGAGCACAAGAAACTTTTGCAAATTCTTAAGGAGATTGGAATATCAGACCATCTGACCTGCCTCTTAAGAAATCTGTATTCAGATGAAGAAGCAACAGTTCAAAATGGACATGGAACAACAGCGGAGTTCCAAATTTTTCAGGTACTTTCTCAGCAGTACCTCAAGGCTGTATATTGCCATCCTGCTTATTTAACTTATATGCAGAGTGCATCATGCAAAATGCCAGGCTGGAAGAATCACAAGCGGGAATGGGATAAATATCAATAACCTCAGATATACAGATAACATCACATTCATGGTAAAAAAGGATGAACTAAAGAGCCTCCTGATGAACATAAAAGAAGAGTGTAAAAAGGTTGGCTTAAAACTCAACATTCAGAAAACTAAGACCATGGCATCCGGTCCCATCATTTCATGTCAAATAGATGGGGAAACAGTAGAAACAGTGAGAGACTTTATCTTTTTGGACTCCAAAATTACTGCAGAAGGTGACTGTAGCCATGAAATTAAAAGATGCTTGCTCCTTGGAAGAAAAATTATGAACAACCTATATAGCATATTAAAAGGCAGAGACATTACTTTGCAAACAAAAGTGTGTCTGGTCAAAGCTTTGGTTTTTCTCATAGTCATATATGCATGTGAGAGTTGTACTATAAAGAAACCTGAGTGCCAAAGAATTGATGTTTTTGAACTGTGGTGTTGGAAAAGACTCTTGAGAGTCCCTTGGACTGCATGGAGATCAACCAGTTAATCTTAAAAGAAATCAGTCCTGGGTATTCATTGAAGGACTGATGCTGAAGCTGAAAATCCAATACTATGGCTACCGATGTGAAGTATTGACTCATTTGAAAAGGCCCTGAGTTGGGAATGATTGAACGTGGTAGGAGACAGGGACGACAGAGGATGATATTGTTGGATGGCATCACCGACTCAATGGACGTGAATTTGAGTATTCTCCGGGAGTTGATCATAAACAGGAAAGTCTGGCGTGCTGCAGTCCATAGGGTCTCAAAGAGTCAGACACGACTGAGTGACTGAACTGAACTCATATGAATCTTGATATTTAGAATGTATATTATGGAGTGAGTCTGGTAGATCTTCCTATATTTAAGTTATAATCCTGTTATCCTAAAATGTATTTTGTGGGAGTGGGTCTGGTAAAATTTTTATAACCTTGAGACATTCTTTTGATTTTTTATAATAACTAATTTAAAAATCATATATAATTCATCCTAAAGACTAGTGAAGAAGGCACTCTCCATCCCCCTTCTCATGTCTATATCAGAAGCTTTCTCTGTCCCTTTTTCATACTTTAATAAAATTCTGCTACAGAAAAGCTTTTGAATGGTTAAGTGTCTTCCTTTGTCCAGAAGTTAAATCTTCTTCGGAGACCATGAATCCAACACTGTTCAGTGTATGCTATCATTCTCAACATAATGTAGTAGTATTTCTAAATTTAGCATACATCTTGGCTTACATAAAATGAATAACACCTCATAACACAGATTATACTCTAAATTATACTCTAAATTATTCAGGAAGTCCATTTAGCAGAAAGGAAAGCTAAGATAACTGGCTAGATTGGTAAAGATTCAAGAAACATCTCACAAGCACACATAAATATAGGAACATGTTAAACTAAAGACAAAAACAAAATTGGTGTACCGCTATCCAATCTGATCATTAAAAAACTAATGAAACCATCATATCCACTTCCCCATCCTGCTTGGTATCTCATTATCTATTTTCCTACTAGAGTTTATAAAGTGAAAACAAAGTGAAGTTGCTTAGTCATGTACAACTCTTTGCGACTGTAGCCCACCAGGCTCCTCTATCCATGGGCTGCTGATTTCTTCTCCAGGGGATCTTCCCAACCCAGGGATCAAACCCCGGTCTCCTGCATTGCATACATACACTTTACCATCTTAGCCACCAGGAAAGCCCAAGGCGCCTAAGCTGGGGCCACCTTCACCACCCCACCCACCCTCGGAGCCAACTTGTGGGACGTGGCAGGGAGGTCAGCCAGAAGAGTGACACCGAAGCCAACGCCACAGCCATCAGGTGCGGGGCTGGGTCGGGGTGGACTACCCCGGCCAACCAGGCCAGTGGGTTGGGGGTGATGCCATTCAACCATCTCATCCTCTGTCATCCCCTTTTCCTCCTACCCTCAATCTTTCTCAGTATCAGAGTCACCTACTTGCATGTAAACTGTCAGTATCAGAGAACTTAAGAGGAGGAAAAAAATAGATGGACCAAACTATGGTTGGCTAAACGCATAGTTTTATGCTCATTGTCTAAAAAACTCAGTATTTCAAGAATAGGAAATTTTCCCCTACACTGGGTTATAAAATGTGTCTTTGGGCATATGAATGACTCCTTATTTTCTTTCCTTATAGCAACATACCAAATAAGGGTTCAGGGATTGTCAAGTCAAAACATGTTAAGAGGAACTGTAATAATAGCCATGCTAACTGCACCCTTTCAAATTTATAGAATATTACCAAAGATTTCCATTAATCAGCAAATTTTGAACAGTTACTCTGTGCTAAGCATATTGCTATGCAATGGAAATACTATGATGATTACAATACAATTTCTGCATTCAGAGTCTTCAAGGTGAGAGTACTCGCACGTGTCATGTTGTAAATATGGACTATCAAGATTCATTCGCTCTAAAAATGTAAGTGCTTCTTCCATCCTGCCTTTCTTCATAAAAAGAAATACAGTTTAAGTGATTGCTGATAATATAGACAAAATTTCCCCTCTCTCATTAACTTCAAATTTTAGCTTAACTTCTAACAATTTCACACCTTAGGGGGTAAAATTTCACTTTAGGGGGTAAAGTGAAAGTCTCTCAATCGTGTCTGACTCTGTGAGACCCCATGGATTATACAATCCATAGACTTCCCCAGTCCAGAATACTGGAATGGGTAGCCTTTCCCTTCTACAGAGGATCTTCTCAGCCCACAGATGGACCCGAGAACTCCCGCATTGCAGGTGGATTCTTTACCAGCTGAGCTATCAGGGAAGCCCTTAAGGGATGAGGAAGGGGAGACACATACTGTATCTTGATTTATTCATATCAGAAATGAATCTTACACATTTCTCTTAATAGAAATATTTTCAAAGTATATTACAACGAAATTCTCACACATGCTGCATGCTGCATGACTTTGAAGACACCACACTAAGTGAAATAAATTAGTCACAAAAGGACAAATATTGTATGATTCCACCTATCTGCAACAGTCCAATTTAGAGACAGCAAAATGACTGCTAGAGACTTGGATGAGGGAGGAATGCGCAGTGAGTGTTTAATGGGTTCACAGTTTCAGTTTGGGAACAAGAGTAAGTTCTAGATATGGACGGTAGTGATGGTTGCAGAACAATGTGAATGTACTTAGTATCACAGAACTGTATGCTTAAAAAAGATTAAAGACATGAAAACATATGATGGAGTAAATCTCATTGGAAAGGTAAATATATAGCAAAGGTTATGGATTAATTAAGCCAGTATGGAGGTTAAAAAGCAAAAGTAGTAAAAATAGCTATGATTAAAAGAATTAAGGTATACACAATATAAAATATGTAAAATGTGACATTAAAATCATAAAACATGAAGGGATAAAAATGTTGGTCTTTGAATTATGATCAAACTTAAGTTGCTATCAACTTAGAACAGAATATTATAGGTATAAGTTCTTACATGTAAGCCTCTTGATAACCACAAAGCAGAAACGTATAGTAAATACACAAAAGATTATGAGAAAGGAATTCAAGTATAACATAAAGTTATAAAACCACAAGGGAAGGCAGCTAGAAGAGATATGAAATACAAAAGCAGTCAGGAAACAATGAACATAATTGCAATAGGTACATACCTATCAAAAATTGCTTTACATGTAAATCTATTAAATGTTCTAAGAAGACACAGAATGGTAAATCTACTAAATGTTCTAAGACACAGAGTGGTGAATGGCTAAACAAAGAAACAAACACAAACTCTCTCTGCTGCCTGCAAGAGTCTCACACCTGACATAAGAACACACATAGACTGAAAGTGAAGAGATGGAAAAATATACTCCATGCAAACAGAAACTGAAAGAAAGCTATAGTTATATCAGATGAGACTAATTTTAAAGACTGTAATAAGAGACAAAGGGTTGCATAATGAGAAAACAGTCAGCCCAATGAAAAGATAAGATTTGTAAGTATTTATGTACCCAACATAGGAACACCTAAGTATATAAAGTAAATATTTCCAGACTTAAATAGAGAAATAGTAATATAGTAATAGTAGCTGTTAGACACGACTGAAGCAACTTAGCAGCAGTAACAGCAGCAGCAGCAGGGAACTTCAAAGTCTGATTACATCAAGGGGTAGATCATCAAGAAGGAAAATCAGGAAGAAATCATTGACCCTAAATGACACATTAAAACAGATTAATTTAAAAGATATAAATAGGTCATTCCATCCAAAACAAAAAGAACACATTCTTCTCAAATGCAAAGTGCACAAATAATATTCTTTAGGGAACACAAGTACACCTGTTGCAGATTCATGTCGATGTATGGCAAAATAAATACAATATTGTAAATAATTAGCCTCTAATTAAAATACATAAATTTATATTAAAAATAAATCTTAATAAACAAGAGTATTGAAATAATATTAAGCATATTTTCTGACTACAATGGTTTAAAACTAGAAATAAGACAAATAAAAATGGAAATTTGTATGGGAACCACAAAACTCTGAATAAACAAAGCAGTCTTGAGAAAGAAAACCAAAGATGGAATACCATCCATCCTGATTTCAAACTATTAATATATAGGAAAGCTATAGTAATTAATGTGGTACAGGTACAGAAACAGACATATAGAACAATGGAACAGAGTAGAGAGCTCAGAAAGAAACCCATGCATGCACAGCCACTTTATTTGCAAGAAACCAAGAATATACAATGGGAAAAGGACAGTCTCTTCTATAAATGGTGTTGGGAAAACTGGATAGCCACATGCAAAAGAATGAAATTGGGCCACTTTCTTATACTATACACAAAAATTACCTCAAAACATATTAACAATGATCATAAGACCTAAAACTATAAAACTCTTATAGAAAACAAGTGATAAGTTGCTTGACAGAGGTCTTGGCAATGATTTTTTGAATCTGACACCAAAGTAAAAGTAACAAGAATAAAATATAAGCAAGTGGACTACAGCAGACTATACTACTTATGCATAACAAAGGATACCCTCGAAAAAATGAAAAGGGAACCCAAAGGGGAGAAAATAATTGTAAATCATATATCTGATAAGGGATTAATATGCTAAATATATAAACAATTTATACAGCTCCATAGCAAAACAAACAAAAATCCAATTGAAAAATGGGCAGAATATCTGAATACATATTTTTCTAAAGAATATGTACAGATGACCAAGAGGTACACAAAAAGGTGTTCAACATCATTAATAATGAGGGAAGTGTAAATCAAATCACAAGATATCACCTTACACTTGTCAGAATAGCTACAGTGAAAAAGTAAAGAAATACAAGTTTACATTGGAACCAACAGTGTAAGAAGATTCTCTTTTTCCCACGCTCCATCCAGTATTCATTGCTTGTAGACTTTCTGATGTTGACCATTCTGACCAATGTAAGATGATACCTCATTTAATCAAATCACAAGATATCACCTTACACTTGTCAGAATAGCTACAGTGAAAAAGTAAAGAAATACAAGTTTACATTGGAACCAACAGTGTAAGAAGATTCTCTTTTTCCCACGCTCCATCCAGTATTCATTGCTTGTAGACTTTCTGATGTTGACCATTCTGACCAATGTAAGATGATACCTCATTGTGGTTCTGATTTGCATTTCTCTATGTCACGTATGGATGTAGAGTTGGACTGTGAAGAAAGCTGAGTGCCAAAAAATTGATGCTTTTGAGCTGTGGTGTTGGAGAAGACTCTTGAGAGCCCCTTGGACTGCAAAAAGATCCAACCAGTCCATCCTAAAGGAGATCAGTCCTGGGTGTTCGTTGTAAGGACTGATGTTGAAACTGAAACTCCAATACTTTGGTCACTTCATGTGAAGGGTTGATTCATTGGAAAAGACCCCGCTCCTGGGAGGGACTGGGGGCAGGAGGAGAAGGGGATGACAAAGGATGAGATAGTTGGATGGTATCAGCAACTTGATGGACATGAGTTTGGGTAAACTCTGGGTGTTGGTGATGAACAGGGAAGACTGGCATGCTGCGATTCATGGGGTTGCAAAGAGTCGGACATGACTGAGTGACTGAACTGAACTGAACTGAATAGTGAGTGATGTTGAGCATCTTTTTATGTCTTTATTAGCCATCTGTATTTCTTCTTTAGAAAAGTGTCTATTTAGGTCTTTTGCCCACTTTTTGATGGAGCTGTTTGTTTTTCTAGTACTGAACTATATAGTCTGGAGATTAATTCTTTGTCAGTTGTTTCATTTGCTGTTATTTTCTCCCATTTTGAAGGTTGTCTTTTCACCTTGCTTATAGTTTCTTTTGTTTTGAAAAAGATTTTGTTTACTTAGGTCCTATTTGTTTATTTTTGGTTTTTATTTCTATTACTCTGGGAGGTGGGTAATGGAGAATTTTCCTGTGATTTATGCCAGAGCATGTTCTGCCTTGAGCGTTTTCCTCTAGGGGTTTTATAGTTTCTGTTCTTATATTTAGGTCCTTATTCATTTTGAGTTTAATTTTGTGCATGGTGTCAGAAAGTGTTCTAGCTTCATTCTTTTACATGTAGTTGACCAGTTTTCCCAGCACCATTTGTTGAAGAACCACAGTGAAGAGCACTGTGGGGATTCCTTAAAATCTGGGAATAGTACTGCCATACAACACAGAAATCCCACTGCTGGGCATATACCCTGAGGAAACCAGAATTGAAAGAGACACATGTACTCCTACATTCATTGCAATACTATTTACAATAGCTAGGACATGGAAGCAACATAGATGTCCATTGGCATGTGAATGGATAAGGAAGTTGAGGCACATATACACAATGGTATATTACTCAGCTATAAAAAAATCAATGAATTTGAGTCAGTTCTAATAAGGTGGATGAACCTGGAACTTATTATACAGAATAACGTAAGTCAGAAATAGAATGATAAATGTTGTATATTAATACATATATATGGAATTTAGAAAGATGGTGCCAATAATCCCATATGAAGGGCAGCAAAGGAGACACAGATGTAAAAAACAGACTTTTGGACTCAGTGGGAGAAAGGGAGGGTGGGGTGAATTGAAAGACTAGCATTGAAACATGAAAATTATCATATGTAAAGCAGATGAACAGTGCAAGCTAATCCATAAAGCAGGGTACTCAAAGCCAGTGCTCTGGGACAACCAAGAAGGATAGGGTGAGGAGGGAGGTGGGTTGGGGGATTCAGGATGGGATGACAAATGTATTCTTATGACTGATTGCAAAAAATCATCAAAATATTATAAATTATTCTCCAATTATATTAAATTAATTAAAAATAAAAATATTAAAAAAATAAGTAAGTGGTGAAGATATGGAATAGAGAGAACCCATAATCATTGTTGGTGAGAGTATAAACTGATATAGTCACTATAGAAAACAGTATGGCATTTCATCCAAAAATAAAAAAATAGAACTGTTATATGATCTGGTATTTCTATCTCTGGATATTTAGTCACAGTGAAAAAACTAATTGAAATAATACATGCACCGTATCCCCATATTCATTGCAGTAATAGTTATAATAGCCAAGATATGGAAACAATTACCTAAGTGCACATCAATTAATGAATGAAGAAATTACAATATTTATTTACATAATGAAGAATTAAGAAATGAATAAAATGAAATCTTGCTACATACAACAACATGGACAATCTCAAGGGCAGTATGCTAAGTGAAATAAGTCAGAAAAAGATAGATACCATACAAGTTCTCCTTATGTGGTATAGATTATAGATCTTTTTAAAAAGAAAGAAAGCTTCATAGTTATAGAGAGAGAGAGAGAAAAAAAAATAAAACTAGTTTCCTTAGGTGGTAGAAGAGGAAGGGAACAAATAGATAAAGGAGATTTTAAAAAGTAAAAAATGGATACAATGTAACCTTTATGCTATGTATATTTGATCACAATAAAAAGTATGTCATCACAAAATAATAGTTTTCTGAAACCTCTGCAAATGATAGTGCTCCATACTGTACTTGGTTTCATGACAGTGATCACAGGTGGTGACTCTATTCTTTGGCTCTTGGTTCCCCAGGGCTGCTGCTGACTTCAAGATCATATCCTATATCTCTGTAATACCTGCATTGTGGTGGTCTAGTCCCAAGTTAAATACCTGTATTACATTTTGGCAAATCTCATCTAGTGCTAATAAGAAAATTGAATTAATGGAGAAGTTTGGTTGGTTTGTTCTCAAGAATACATAAAATATTGAAGACACAAATTTAAAGTTAGATATATGCTGACTGAGACGAACCACATGGCAGAAGTGCACCGGCTGTGACGGACTGCATGGCAGAAGTGTGGCCGAGAGGAGCTACCCCATATCTGAGGTCAGGGGCAGTGGCTGAGAGTACCAGGCCACTAGGGCCCAGGAGCGGCCAAGAAGAGCTACCCACATCTAAGGTCAGGTGTGGAGGCCGGGAAGAGCAACCCCACATTCAAGGTCAGGGGTAGCGGCCGAGATGAGCAACCCCACATCCAAGGGGCTGTGGCTGTGCCGGCCAGGAGGGCTGAGAGGAGCTACTCCATGTTCAAGGTCAGGAGGGGCAGTGATGAGAAGATACCCCTCGTCCAAGGTAAGGAGCAGGGGCTGTGCTTTGCTGGAGCAGCCATGAAGAGATACCTCATGTCCAAGGTAAGAGAAACCCAAGTAAGATGGTAGGTGTTGCGAGAGGGCATCAGAGGGCAGACACAC
>SJYC01001986.1:0-13375 GCA_006408675.1 Madoqua kirkii
TCTCCTAACTTTGCTTTATAAATTCAATATTTCCTTTTTCACAGATTACTTTTCTAATTAGATGTTTTAGATGAAGCATCTTTACAAAATATTCTCACAGTTTCTTAAAGATGCTTTCATATGCATATCAAATTCAAAGTAACAATTTACCAGAATTGCCAATAATTGAGTCTACATTCATAAAAAAACATGCAGTAAAACAACCTGCTAGATGTATAACTTTGTTTTATTAAATCTTATGATTATTGTGCAACCCTTCATTCCTCAAGTTGCACTATCTACAAGTGAGTTTTGGATCATAACAATAATAATGACACAACAATAAACACCCAGGCTCATGTAAACATTTATACTGAGAACAGAAGAAATTTAGTACCATGCACCTTACTCTTATAGTAACGGGGTTTTAATTTATCACAGATATATTCTCCAGGAGGATTAAAGGTGTAAAGTTCCTTCTACGAACTTCCTCCAAACTCTATTTGGATAAACATTAGGTTGGCACAAGCATGATTGAGGTTTTGTATTATAAATTTTAAATCATTATAGCTAAGCTTAAATACATATTTATTAATCAAAATCACTCACCTAGAGCCAGAAATCCTGGAATGCAAAGTCAAGTGGGCCTTAGGAAGTATCACTACAAACAAAGCTAGTGGAAGTGATGGAATTCCAGTTGAGCTGTTTCAAATCCTAAAAGAAGATGCTGTGAAAATGATGCATTCAATATGCCAACAAATTTAGGAAAGCCAGCAGTGGACACAGAACTGGAAAAGGTCAGTTTTCATTCCAATCCCAAAGAAAGGCAATGTCAAAGAATGTTTAAACTATCATACAATTGCACTCGTTTCACACGTTAGCAAAAGAATGCTCAAAATTCTCCAAGACAGGCTTCAACAGTACATGAACTATGAACTTGCAGATATTCAAACTGGATTTAGAAAAGGCAGGGAACCAGAAATCAAATTGCCAACATCTGCTGGGTCATTGAAACATCAAGAGAATTCCAGAAAAACAGCTAGTTCTGCTTTATTGATTAAGCCAAATCCTTTGACTGCATGGATCATAACACATTGTGGAAAATTCTTCAAGAGATGGGAATACCAGACTACCTTACCTGCCTCCTGAGAATCTTGTATGAAGGTCAAGAAGCAACAGTTAGAACTGGACGTGGGACAATGGACTGGTTCCAAATTGGAAAAGGAGTACGTCAGGGCTGTATATTGTCACCATGCGTATTCAACTTATATGTAGGGTACATCATGCAAAACGCCAGAATGGATGGAAACACAAGCTGGAATCAAGATTGCCAGGAAAAATATCAATAACCTCAGATATGCAGATGCCACCCTGATCGCAGAAAGCAAAGAGGAACTGAAGAGCTTCTTAATGAAAGTGAAAGAAGAGCATTGAAAAGCTGGCTTTAAACTAAGCATTCAAAAAACAACAAAAACAAAAAAATCATGGCATCCAGTCCCATCACTCCATGGCAGATAGATGGGGAAACAATGGAAACAGCGACAGACTTTATTTTCGGGGGCTCCAAAATCACTGCAGATGGTGATTGTAGCCATGAAATGAAAAGATGCTTACTCCTTGGAAGAAAAGCTATGACCAACCTAGATAGCATATTAAAAACCAGAGACATTACTTTGCTGACAAAGATCTGTCTAGTCAGAGCTGTGTTTCTTTCAGTAATCATGTGTGTATGTGAGACTTGAACTATAAGGAAAGCTAAATGCCGAAGAATTGATGCTTTAGAACTGTGGTGTTGGAGAAGACTCTTAACAGTTCTTTGGACATCAAGGAGATCCAACCAGGCATTCCTAAAGGAAATCAGTCCTGAATACTTATTGGAAGGACTGATGCTGAAGCTACAATACTTTGGCCACCTGATGCAAAGAACTAACTCATTTGAAAAGACCCTGATTCTGGGAAAGAATGAAGGCAGGAGGAGAAGAGGATGACGGAGGATGAGATAGCTGGATGGCATCACCAATTTCATGGACATAAGTTTGAGCAATCTCCAGGAGTTGGTGATGGACAGGGAATCCTGGCATGCTGCCATCCATCCATGGGTTGGCAAAGAGTTGGACATGGCTGAACGACTGAACTGATTGTGGAAACATTTTTCCTGTAAAATGTTGTCGAGATGCTTGAAAAAGTCATAGTTGGTGAGAGAGCAGGTGAATATGACAGATGAGGCAGAACTTCATAGCCCAGGAGAAGAATTGGACCATTTCTGTTGACCAGTTCCAGCTGCAGGCATTGCAGTTTTCAGTGCATCTGATAGATTTGTTGAGCCTACTTCTCAGGTGTAATGATTATGCCATGATTCAGAAAGCCGTGGTAGATCAAACCAGCAGCAGACCATCAAACAGTGACCACAAGATTTTTTTGGTGCAAGTTTGACATTTAAAAGTGCTTTGGAGCTTCTTCTTGGTCCTGCAACTGAGCTGGTCATTGTCAGTTGTCATATAAAATCCACTTTTCATTGCATGTCATAATGCAACTGAAAAATGGCTCGTTGTTATGTCAAAAATAATACTTCAAAATGATGATTTTTAAAAAAATTTCTGATCAAAAAATGCTCAAAGGCACCCCCTTATCTAGTTTTTTACCTTTCCAATTTTAGTCAAATGCTACGGTTGTAGAATGGTTGATATTGAGTTCTTCAGCACCTTCTTGTGTAGCCTTAAGAGGATCAACTTCGATGATGGCTCTCAGTTGGTCATTGTCAACTTCCAATGGCCAGCCACTGTGCTCTTCATCCTCAAGGCTCTTATCTCCTTTTGAAAAACTTCTTGATCCATCACTGAAGTGTACGTTTGTTAGCAGTTCCTGGGCCACATACATTGACGTTTTGAGTTGCCTCTCCTGCTTTTACAACCCATTTTAAACTCAAATAAGAAAATTGCTCAAATTTGCTTTCTGTCTAACATTATTTACATAGTCTAAAATAAATATAAAATAAAAAAGTAATATGACATTAGCAAAGAAACGTAATGCAAGAAATGCACATTAAAATGATGTATAACATAACCACATTTGTTAAGAATGTATTCAAATATCAAATGGCAAATTTCACCAAAGCAAAAACTGAAATTACTTTTGCACAAATCTATCAGCAAACCTTTAGACTTTCAGTAGATATAATTAAGAACTATTTATTCTGTAAGACTCTTCAAAATCTGAATCTTTTTCTGAAATAAGAGTAAAAACTGATGAGGTGGAAAACTCAGATTTGCATTTCCAGAGAGTGAAAATAGTAAGTGCACATGTATTTAGTCAGAAACACACACACACACACACACACACACACACACACACACACTTTCTGATTGAATGCAAAGTTGCTAGTTAATAATGATAGAAACATGGGTCAAGTTCATGAAGTCATTATCTTACAAATAAGGATTTATTTTATTTTATTATGTGTGGTAAAAATTGAATGACACATTTAAACCAGGATTTTGCTACAGGCTATGAAAAAATTGGTTTGTGAACTGGGCTAAAGAGAGAAACAGACTGGAAAAAAAAGATGATAAGGAAAAAATAAGAATCTGCTGGAATTCAGGCCCAAAATGAAGTTTCTACTTAGATATTAAGGAAATATGATACATATGAGCAATAATTAAGTGATTTTAGGTCATCTGTAATAGATGTACATTAGGAGAGGAAAGGAGATCCTCTTTAAAATTTCTAATTAGAGAATTTTTTGGACTATAGTTTTAGTAACCAATACAGCAAGCATAGGAGATAAACTAATTCTTATGAGCAACGGTTTAATGTTTGACTCATCTTTCAACTGTTCATTATGCTCTAGTCTAGTCAGAACTACTAGGTAGCAGTTACATAGATTTGGAGAAGAAATGTTACATACATAGAACAGACAATAATTTGTATATACTGACGAAGAAATTCTCTCATTGACTAAACTCTAGCTAGACTCCTTGAGCCCTGTTCCTGACTATGCCTAAATCTTGGCTTTGGAGTAGGAAATTGCAACCCACTTCAGTATTCTTGCATGGAGAATCCCCAGAGACAGAGGGGCCTGGTGGAGTATAGTCCACAGAGTTGCACAGAATCTGACATGACTGAAGTGACTTAGCAGCAGCAACAAACCTTGGCTTAAAGACATGAACAAACACTAACATAATTTTTAGTAGAATCCCCGGGGGCAGCTCTATTCCACCCCCACCCCCTGCCCTTTAAATGCTTGCCTGAGAAAAATCAAAGCTACCTCAAGTATTTACTATTTATTCCAGCCAACATATCTGAAAAAAGGGCCCCTGCCTTCCAACCTCTATGTAAAAGTGGAAGCCTAACTTGAATAACCATCAGTTGGCAAACTCTTTTCACTTTTTGTAATTCTTCATTTCCCTGACTCTGGTCAAGGCCCTACCATCCTACCTCTATATTCCTCATTTTCCCTTTAAAACAATCAACTTTCTACAAATCAGAACAGACCTCAGTTCTTTCCCCTTTCTAAAAATTGAGATGCCTTGCACCAGTATTCTCAGGACAAGGGGCTCCCTAGTGGCTTAGTGGTAAAGAATCTGCCTGCTAATACAGGATAAGCAAGTTTGATAACTGGGTCGAGAAGATCCCTTGGAGAAGAAAATGACAACCCACTCCAGTATTCTTGCCTGGGAAACCCCATGAACAGAGGAACCTGGTGGGCTACAGTCCTTGGGGTCACAAAAGAGTTAGAGACAACTTATTGACTAAAGAACAACAAACTTGTATTTTTAAGATGTATGTAATACCACAAGATTAAGTATACTCTCTTAAGGAGGTCACTAAGACAGTTTGAACCATAACTAACCTTTTTTTTTTTTTTGGTCTTTTATTTAGCCTTGCTCATTTCTAATTTCTTAGCTTCTCAGTTTCTCTAGTATCTAAGGATTTTTTTTTTTTTGGTATATCAGCTCATAGATGGTTTCATCATTCTTGAATAAGACTAATAACTTAAGGTTTTAATGTCTTTAATTTACGAAATAAATAAATAAATAAATAAATAAATAAATAAATAAACAATCTTTTAGGAATTGGATCCAAGGTCCACAAAATGTAAGTTGTGTGGTATGATCTGAATCTGACACTTTACCTGATTCAGAAATATCCAGGTGTCAGAGGTGCTACTGGACTGCATATAAATATCATAAGTATATGTAGTTTGTTAGGGAAAAAGCCAGCAAAAATTACAACTATTATATAGGATAACATTATTATAAATTGTGTGTGTGTGTGTATCTAATATCTACTTCAAAATTAGATATGACTTTTGTAAACAAGACTCAAAATTTTATTTAGAGAAAGAACAAAGTAACTAAAGATTCAAAAACAATGCAGGTCTTAGCTCTAACATGATAGAAACTTCACAAATACAATGAGTCATTTTAATCTTTATGTATGGACTCCAAAGCATTCTCCTCTTTCTCTCTTTCTCTTTTTCTGCTTTCCTTTCCAATCTGATGAATTTTCACTTTTACCTTGATATTTAAAAATTTATTTTCTTCATGTATTTTCCCTCTTATTTCTTCCAGTGCACTTTCGTTCACATGCAAGCTTTCTTATCTACCTACTGACATCTTAATTTAATTCTGTTATCTTTTTGTGTCATCTAATTAAATCCTCATAGCTTTCTTTCATTGAAAATGTACAACTTTCTTGGGATTCAATTTATTATTTTATAATAATTCATTGGGGAAATGTTTTTAATATTTAGGCCTTTAGCTTGGTATTCCTCCCCCCTCCTTTGGTCTGAATTATTTTTCATGATTCCTATACTTTTGTTATATGTTCTATAGTTATTTCAAATGAAATATCCGAATATCCAGGTTTGTGTACATTTTATTCCTCTCATTGTTCATTGAGACATTGACTGAACTCTTTTACTCAGACTAGCAGCTAGAAAAACGTTAGTGTTTACAGTTTTCAGATCAATTCTAATTTCTAACCCAGGGATGTCATGTCTTCTGTGTCCATTTTGAATTGCCTGATACTCTAAATAACATATTTATTAGACTCTATATAACTCCCAATATATCATATTCCAATCCACTTCCAGACTCTGTTTTCACAAGTATCAATGAAAGTAACTCTTTCTAGGCAATATGTTTGCCTACTGTTAATCATTAAAGACATAAGGGATACTATTAAACTCTGACATCAATGATGTCTTAGAAAGGAAATTACACATAAAGGTTATGAAGTCAAAATTCAATGTAAAATTAACTAGTTTTACTTATTTGTTTAAGGAGTAAAGATGAGATTCTTGTATGAAAAGACTATAAATATAGAAGGTGGGGTGGAAGAAAGATTACCCTACTACCTTACATCCAGATCTTGGAAAACGGATCTATTGAAGTTCCCAGGTAATCTTACTTTCTGGGCCCAAAAGCAAAGGAGATGCATGTAGGAAGAGAACAAAAAGACTGAAGAGAATAATTTTCTATGTTTTATCTGGGTCTAGAAAGAGAAAGCTGATTTTCAGGTACAGTAAATTGTTATTAAGTCGTATCCAACTCTTTTGTGGCCCCATGGACTGTAGTCCACCAGGCTCCTTTGTTTATGGGATTCCCCCAGCAAGAATACTGAAGTGGGTTGCCATTTCCTTCTGCAGAGGATATTCCCAACCTAAAGAATGAGCCCATATATATTGCATTAACAGGTGGATGCTTTACTTCTGCACCACCATGGAGGCTTCCACAATAAATTACCTGATGATAAAATGTATCTCTTAGAACTGTAGGAGGGCTAAGCTATCAAAACATGGATACTGAGAACAGAATCCTTCACAGTAGTAAGTATTCACCTCCTTCACATCTCTCACACCCTGTTACTAATAGCTTATGGTGAATGATGTCAGATTCATGATTTCTGAAGATTTAGCTTTGGGACCAGGGACCAGGCTTGATGACTCAAGAACTTTTATGTAGCAGAGTTTTATTAAAATGAAAAAGGGACAGAGAAAGCTTGTGATATAGACATCAGAAGGGGGATGAAAATGTCCCATTTGCTAGTCTTTAGCGAGGGAATTATGTACTATTTAAATTAGTTATTACAATAAGCCAAAAGAATGTCTCAAGGTTGTAAAAATTTTACCAGAGTCACTCCCACAATTTATATTATAAGGTAACAGGATTAGAACTTAACAATGGAAAAATTTTACCAGACCTACTTCCACAATATACATTCTAAAATATCAGGATTAGTCATAAGGTTTCAGTAAGTAGGAAGATGGAGGGAGATGGCAGAGTAGAAGGATGTGTGCTCATCTTTTTCTGCAAGAACTCCAAAATTACAACTCACTGCTGAACAACTGTCGACAGGAGAATGTTGGATCCCACCAAAAAGGATACCCCACCTCAAAGGGCAAAGGAGAAGCTCCAGCAAGATGGTTGGAGAGGGAAAATAGCATTTAGAATCAAGCCCCATACCCACCAGAGACACTCAGAGGGCTCAAACAAACCTTGTAAACACCAGACCCAGAGACCCCACAGAGACTGAGCCAGAACTATATTTGAGTGTCTCATGCAGAGGTACAGGTCAGTAGTGGCCTGTCACAGGGACAGGGACTCTATGTGCAGCAGACCTAGGTATGGCACAAGCCCTTTTAGAGGCAGTCTCCATTAACCCCACACTAGAGCTGCCAGATTTACACAGGACTGGGGAAACAGACTCTCGGGGGGCACAAAGAAAACTTTGTGTACACCAGAATACAGAAGAAAGGAGGAATGACCCCACAAAAGACTGATGTAGACTTGCCCATGAGTGTCCAAGAGTCTTTGGTGGAGGTGTGGGTCAGTGGTGGCCTGCTGCAGGATCGGGGACACTGAGTGTGGCGGTGCATGCATGGGAGCTTTTGAAAGAGGTTGCCATTATCTACGTTGCCATTACCTCCAACATATTTTGGCTTCAGGACGAACAATGAGGGAACACACTACTGCCCATTAACAGAAAATTGAACTAAAGATTTACTGAGCATGGTCATGCCCATCAGAACAAGACCCAACTGCCCCCTCAGTCAGTCTATCCCATCAGGAAGATTCTATGAGATTCATATTCTTATCAATCAGAGGGCTAACAGAAAGAAAACAACAGTCACTGAAAACTAATCCAACTAATCACACGGATCACAGCCTTGTTTAACTAAGTGAAACTATGAGCCATGCCTTGTAGGGCCACCCAAAATGGGTGAGTCATGGTGTAGGATTCTGACAAAATGTGGTCCACTGGACAAGAGAATGGCAAACCAATTTGGCATTCTTGCCTTGAGAACCCCATGAGAATATCAGTTCAGTTCAATTCAGTTGCTCAGTTATATCTGAGTCTTTGTGACCCCATGAACCACAGCAGGGAGGTCTCCCTGTTCATCACCAGCTCCTGGAGTCCACCTAAACCCATGTCCATTGAGTTGGTGATGGCATCCAACCATCTCACCGTCTCTCATCCCCTTCTCCTCCCACCCTCAATTTTTCCCAGCATCAGGGTCTTGTCAAATGAGTCAGCTCTTCACATAAGGTGGCCAAACTATTGGAGTTTCAGTTTAACATCAGTCCTACCAATGAATACCCAGGTCTGATCTCCTTTAGAATGGACTGGTTGGATCTCTTTGCAGTCTAAGGACTCTCAAGAGTCTTCTCCAACACTACAGTTAAAAAGTATCAATTATTTATCTCTCAGCTTTCTTTATAGTCCAAAATTCATATCCATACATGACCACTGGAAAAACCATAGCCTTGACTAGATAGACCTTTGTTGACAAAGCAATGTCTCTGCTTTGTAATATGCTGTCTAGGTTGGTCATAACTTTCCTTACAAGGAGTAAGCCACTTTTAATTTCATGGCTGCAATATCCATCTGTGGCAATTCTGGAGCTCCTCCCCCCCCCCCAAATAAACTCTGACACTTTTTCCACTGTTTCTCCATCTATTTGCCGTGAAGTGATGGGACCAGATGCCATGATCTTCATTTTCTGAATGTTGAGCTTTAAGACAACTTTTTCACTCTCCTCTTTCACTTTCATCAATAAGCTTTTTAGTTCCTCTTCACTTTCTGCCATAAGGGTGGTGTCATCTGCATCTGAGGTTATTGATATTTTTCCTGGCAGTCTTGATTGCAGATTATGTTTCCTCCAGCTCAACGTTTCCCATGATGTACTCTGCATAGAAATTAAATAAGCAGGGTGACAATATGCAGCCTTGATGTACTTGATGGAACCAGTCTGTTGTTCCATGTCCAGTTCTAACTGTTGCATTCTGACCTGCAAACAGGTTTCTCAAGGGGCAGGTTAGGTGGTCTGGTATTCTCATCTCTTTCAGAATTTCCCAGAGTTTATTGTGATCTATGCAGTCAAAAGCTTTTGTACAGTCAATAAAGCAGAAATAGATGTTTTTCTGGAACTCTCTTGCTTTGTCAATGATCCAGCAGATGTTGGAAATTTGATCTCTGGTTCCTCTGCCTTTTTTAAAACCAGCTTGAACACCTCAAAGTTCACTGTTGAAGTATTGCTGAAGCTTGGCTTGGAGAATTTTGAGCATTACTTTACTAGTGTGTGAGATGAATGCAATTGTGCGGTAGTTTGAGCCTTATTTTACATTGTCTTTCTTTGGTATTGGAATGAAAACTACCTTTTTTAGTCTTGTGGGCACTGCAAAAGAGGCAAAAAGATAGGACACTGAAAAATGAACTCCTCCAGTCAGTAGGTGCCCAATATGCTACTGGAAATCAGTGGAGAAATAACTCTAGGAAGACTAAAGAGATGCAGCCAAAGCAAAAACAATACCCAGTTGTGGATGTGACTGGTGATGGAAGCAAAGTCTGATTCTGTCAGGAGCAATATTGAATAGAAACCTGGAATGTTAGGTCCATGAATCAAGGCAAACTGGAAGTGGTCAAACAGGAGATGGCAAGAATGAACATTGACATTTTAGAAATCAGCAAACTAAATGGACTGGAATGGGTAAATTTAACTCAGATGACCATTATACCTACCTCAAATAGAAACCTGGAATGTTAGGTCCATGAATCAAGGCAAACTGGAAGTGGTCAAACAGGAGATGGCAAGAATGAACATTGACATTTTAGAAATCAGCAAACTAAATGGACTGGAATGGGTAAATTTAACTCAGATGACCATTATACCTACCTCTGTGGGCAAGAATTCCTTAGAAGAAACAGAGTAGCCATCATAGTCAACAAAAGAATTCAAAATGCAGTACTTGGATACAGTCTCAGAAACAACAGAATGATCTCAATTTATTTCCAAGGCAAACCATTCAATATTATATTCATCCAAGTCTATGCCCCAAACAGTAATGCTGAAGTTGAATGGTTCTGTGAACACCTACAAGACCTTCTAGAACTAACACCCCAAAAAGATGTCCTATTCATTATAGTGGATTTGTATGTAAAAGTAAGAAGTCAAGAGATACCCAGAGCAACAAGCACATTTGGTCTTGCAGTACCAAACAAAGCAGGTCAAAGTCTAACGAAGTTTTACCAAGAGAATGCACTGGTCACAGCAAACAACCTTTTCCAACAACACAAGAGAAGAATCTACATGTGGACTTCACCATATGGTCAATACCAAAATCAGAGTGATTGTATTCTTTTGCAGCCAAAGATGAAAAAGCTCTATAGAGTCAGCAAAAACAAGACTGGGAGCTGACTGTGGCTCAGATCATGAACTCCTTATTGCCAAAATCAGACTTAAATTAAAGAAAGTAGGGAAAACCAATAGACCATTCAGGTATGACCTAAATCAAATCCCTTACGATTATACAGTGGAAGTGACAAATAGATTCAAGGGATTAGATCTGATAAAGTCCCTGAAGAACTATGGATGGAGGTTCATGACACTGTACAAGAGGCAGTGATCAAAATCATCCACAAGAAAAATAAATGCAAAAAGGAAAAATGATTGTCTGAGGATGCCTTACAAACAGTTGTGAAAAGAAGCAAAAGACAAAGGAGAAAAGGATAAATAAACCCAGTTGAATGCAGAGTTCCAAAGAATAGCAAGGAGAGATAAAGCTTTCCTCAGTGATCAGTGCAAAAATTAGAGGAACAAAATAGAATGGGAAAGACTAGAGATCTCTTTAGGAAAATGAAAGCTATCAAAGGAACGTTTCATGCAAAGATGGGCACAGTAAAGGACAGAAATGTTATGGACCTAACAGAAGCAGAAGATATTAAGAAGAGGTTGCAAAAATACCCAGAAGAACTATTCAAAAATGGTCTTAATGAGCTAGATAATCCTGATGGTGTGACGACTGTACCAGAGCTGGACATCCTGGAATGTGAAGTCGAGTGGGCCTTAGGAAGCATCACTATAAACAAGGTTAGTGGAGGTGATGGAATGCCAATTTAACGATTTCAAATCCTAAAAGATGATGCTGTGAAAGTGCCACACCCAATAGGCCAGCAAATTTCGATGACTCAGGAGTGTCCACACTACTGAAAAAGTTCAGTTTTCAATCCAATCCCAAAGAAAGGCAATGTCAAAGGAAGTTCAAGCTACGCACAATTGCACTCATCTCACATGTTAGCAAAGTAATGCTCAAAATTCTCCAAGCCAGGCTTCAAGAGTACATGAACTGTGAACTTCCATAGATTCAAGCTTGATTTAGAAAATCGCAGAGGAACCAGAGATCAAATTGCTGACATCTATTGGATCATTGGAAAATCTATAGAGTTCCAATAAAGAATCTACTTCTGCTTTATTGACTATGCCAAAGCCTTTGACTCTGTGGATCACAAAAAAACTAGGGAAAATACTTAGAGATGGGAATACCAGGCTACCTGACCTGCCTCTTGAGAAATCTGTATGCAAGTCAATATGCAACAATTTGAACTGGATATGGAACAACAGACTAGTTCCAAATAGGAAAAGGAGTACATCAATGATGTATGTTGTCACCCTGCTTATTTAACTAATATGCAGAATACATCATGTGAAATGCTGGTCTGGAGGTATTACTAGCTGAAATAAAGATTGCTGAGAGAAATATCAATAACCTCAGACATGCAGATGACACCACTCTTATGGCAGAAAGTAAGAAGAACTAAAGAGCCTCTTGATGAAAATGAAAGAAGAGAGTGAAAAAGTTGACTTAAAACTGAATATTCACAAAGCCGAGTTATGACATAAAACCCCACCACTCATAGTAAATAGATTTGGGAAATAATAGAAATTGTGAGAGATTTTATTTTCTTGGTCTCCAAAATCACTGCAGATGGTGACTGCAGCTATGAAATTAAAAGATGCTTGCTCCTTGGAAGAAAAGCTATGACCAATGTAGACAGCATATAAAAAGCATAGACATTACTTTGCCAACAAAGGTCCCTCTAGTCAAAGCTATGGCTTTTCCAGTAGTCATGTTGAATGTGAGAGTTGTACTATAAAGAATGCTGAGTGCCAAAGAATTGATGCTTTTGAATAGTGGTGTTGGAGAAGATTATTGAGAGTCCCTTGGACTGCATGGAGATCCAACCAGTCAATCCTAAAGGAAATCAGTTCAGAATATTCACTGGAAGGACTGATATTGAAGCTGTAACTCCAATACTTTGGCCACCTGATGTGAAGAACTGACTCATTTGAAAAGACCCTTATGCTGGGAAAAATTAAAGGCAGGAGGAGAAGGGGGCAACAGAGGAAGAGATGATTCAATAACATCACCAACTCAATGGACATGAGTTTGAGTAACCTCTGGGAGTTGGTGATGGACAGACAGGGAAGCCTGATGTGCTTTATTCCATGGAGTTGCAAAGAGTTGGACATGACTGGACTGAGTGACTGAACTGAACTTTCAGGAAGGAGAAACTGTCTTCAAGCAGGATACAGTGTTGTTATATAATCCTTAGCACAGATTTTAAACTGAGTTTTTTGTTTGTGTAATCATTAGTTCTAGGCTGAAAGAAAAAATCGTCTTATGTGACTAAGACTAAGGAATGTAGAGAAAGGTGAAAAGAGATGCTTTTCCTTTCCTCCTCCTTGAGAATTCCAGGAGGAATTCTGGCTCTGGAATTCTGGCTCTCCTTTTCAAGAGACCCAGATGCCTCTCTCTTCCTTGGGGACCCAGACTTCTTATCATCCTGCCTAGGGACTGACTCATTATGAGTAGTTGAGGAAGAAATTGTAATCAGTAGTTGCATGTAAAGGTAAAGACAAATTTGATTTAAAAGAGCCCTGAGGCTTTTTCTTTGTTTTCCTCAACTATCACTTTTCCTTCTCTGAACTGTGGAGATTATAAAGCAATAATCCAAATGCTCCAAGAAGACTTTTTTTCTTAGGAAAGACAGTTATATTTTCTATAGTTTTTGAGGAGGGAGATACAACAAAATTCCACACCTTTTTTTTTTTTTT
>SJYC01001990.1:0-15029 GCA_006408675.1 Madoqua kirkii
GGAAAAATTGGTGAACAGAAATGGCAAAGTAATAACTATATTTTCCAGAGTTTTGCTAATAAAATAAAATGATAGAATAGCCTTTCTTAGAGTATTCCTTGAATCCTATGAAAATGTTTATTTTGTTTAATCAAGCACTTGTTACTGACAATGAAGAATAAAATAATGAAATAAGAATCATAATAAAAAAAATTCATGCCATTTTGTTGAACACATACAGGAAGTACAGAAACATTCTGAATGTCTTCTCTGAAGTCTAAGCTCAGTTAAGAAAAGAGTCTTTGAGAAGTAGATATTCATGTTCAGTATCAAAAACATAGTAAATTGCAGATTCAGGGATGAAATTCAGGTTAACTGAATCTTAAATTCTATTCTCTTTTCATAATGTATGAAAGTAATATTTTACTGGTATAATCTCTTCCCAAAAGATTTCAATAAAATTTGCTAATTATTTTGAAATCCACATTAAAGAAAACTATCCTAGCATATTAGATGGACATTGAGTTGAATCTAAGCATCATGCAAAACAGCCAGATTCATTGCAAACCATTCTCTCATCAATGTAAGATAGATTAATAGCTTGCTAAATGCAACAGAATTTAATGTGAGTAAACATAGCAATGACCTGGCTTAATTATGATATTGTTGGATACAGTGAGGACATCCTAATATACCATCAGTTCCTTTTATTTTCTTAACTCAGAATTTCTTTTGCTTTCAGTCACACACTTTTTCCAATTCCATATCAACAAGCCCTCATGAAGTTCTAATGCCTCTCAGAGATTGAGTCCTGAACTTGCAATACAATTTTATTGTTAAATCTGTTTTAAATTTCTTCATTATACATTTGTACCTTTGCAAAATAACCAACCAAAATTTAAGTTAAAGGCATTCATAAGTATCACTGTCAATAATGATTACAAACTTCTATAAATTTAGTGATTTAGGTATCCATATTTTCCTACACCTTTACTTCAATAATGTGTATAGTGAATTCAACATTTTACAAACATTTCTGATATTTAAAAGTAGACTGAAATTTCAGACTTGTTGCAGTAATTATCTTAAGGTACATAGTCTATTTTAAATCTTTTCCTGAAAGTTTATGGGAGAAATAATAAAATTATTAAAAATGTGTTACACTTCTATTTCATATCTGTAAAGGTTATAACTTCCTTCATTGTACATAGGAGGCTTAGTGTAGTTAAATAATTTAGCTGGGAGAAATATCAATAACCTGAGATATGCAGATAACACCACCCTTATGGCAGAAAGTGAAGAACAATTAAAAAGCCTCTTGATGAAAGTGAAAGAGGAGAGTAAAAAGACTGGCTTAAAGCTCTACATTCAGAAAATGAAGATCATGGCATCTGGTCCCATAACTTCATGGGAAATAGATGAGGAAACAGTGGAAACAGTGTCAAACTTTATTTTTTGGGGGTGGGGGGGTGCTCCAAAATCACTGCAGATGGTGACTGCAGCCATGAAATTAAAAGACGTTTACTCCTTGAAAGGAAAATTATGATCAACCTAGATTGCATATTGAAAAGCAATAGACATTACTTTGCCAACTAAGGTCTGTCTAGTCAAGGCTATGGTTTTTCCTGTGGTCATGTATGGATGAGAGTTGGACTGTGAAGAAGGCTACGTGCTGAAGAATTGATGCTTTTGAACTGTGGTGTTAGAGAAGACTCTTGAGAGTCCCTTGGACTACAAGGAGAGCCAACCAGTCCATCTGAAGGAGATCAGCCTTGGGTGTTCTTTGGAAGGAATGATGCTAAAGCTGAAACTCCAATAGTATGGCCACCTCATGCGAAGAGTTGACTCCCTGGAAAAGACTTTGATGCTGGGTGGGATTGGGTGCAGGAGGAGAAGGGGACAACGAAGAGATGGCTGGATGGCATCACTGACTCGATGAATGTGAGTCTGAGTGAACTCCGGGAGTTGGTGATGGACAAGGAGGCCTGGTGTGCTGTGATTCATGGGGTCGCAAAGAGTTGGACACGACTGAGCGACTGAACTGAACTGATGCAGCTTTTATCACAAATTACTACTGATGAATACATCTTTCATTTTGAAGGTAGAAGTAAAATAATTTGTGAAGGAGGAATAACTGGGGAGATGATGAAAAACAGAATACTGAGAAGATGAAAACTATAGAGCAAGCCATGAAAGTCAGGGTTTCCCTGGTGGCTCAGTGGTCAATAATCCACCTGCCAATAAGACTGAGGCTGGATACCTTGAGCCGGAAGGTCCTTGGAGAAGGACATAGCAACCCACTCCAATCTTCTTGCCTGGAAAATACCATGGACAGTGGAGCCACTGGGGCTACAGTTGGGTGTAGTTCAGTCATGAAAGAGTCAGACACAGCTTAGCGATCAAATCACAAGAGCAAACAATGAAAGCTAATCAGAAAACTCCACTCTTTGATGCTTGATATCATCATTTACTCTATACTTAAATACTAAATATTATCCATCAACCAGCCAATCAATCATACCTAGCCTGAGATAACTAAAGAAATAGGACAAATAATAAAAATAAGTTAAGAAAATTATATGATGTTTTATGTGTGTGTGTATGTACATCTTATCTATACTTTTGATTCATCAAGTGCTGAGGAACAGATTAGGTATAAGATGCAGATTAAGCTTCAGTTTAGTTCAGTTCAATTCAGTTCAGTTCAGTTGCTCAGTCGTGTCCAACTCTTGGCAACCTCATGAACTGCAGCACACATGGCTTCCTTGTCCATCACCAGCTCCCGGAGTTCACTCAGACTCATGTCCATCGAGACATGACCACTGGAAAAATGATAGCCTTGACTAGATGGACCTTTGTCAGCAAAGTAATGAGTCTGCTTTTCAATATGCTATTTGGGTTGGTCATAACTTTCCTTCCCAGTTGCAAGCGTTTCTTAATTTCATGGCTGCAATCATCATTGGCAGTTGCAATTTGAATGAAGTATGACATCAAGATATTAACAACTAAATTTTTAATAATTATGTCTCTAATCATCATATGCTAAGCAAAATGTCTCATGGAAGTTGAACTTCCAAGAATATTCAGAAATTCAGATTCTATGGGACTACTGCTAGACTCTTTTATTCTCTCATGAAGAAACTATGGGACAGGTTAACAAAATTTGCAAAGTCATCAATTAGGTGAAGGCAAGCCTAAAACCTTTTGCAAAATATGTATACTTTAGCTACATAACAATAAAATAAACCCTTATCAGTGTACTACATGTAAGTAGTGCACTACATGAACTTATCTATAAAAACTGTACTTCACAATTTTTGCCATCTCAATATCTGTTATATTTTCTTCCTCTCAAATATTAGTATATGTTGGGCTGAGATTTCACACTGAGTTCTTGTTCAGACATTTTTCAGTTTTATAACTGGTCTTCTATTTCTTTTGGAAGCTAATTTATACCCTTGGAATCAGAGCTGAGTCAAACATATACTGCTATACTTTAAAATCTTTTTTTTTCCACTCAAAAACTTAGTAATTTTACATTTAATTCATTAAAAAAAATGCTTTCCAGGACTCATTTTTTGGGGGCTATATTTACTTACTTTTAGAGATTTTGTGGCTTTGTTTTTGTTTTGCTCTTTTGTCTTTTTGTAGATTGCTTTGGGTATACTTTCTCTAAGAGAAGTGTTTTCCAGTTATTCCTACATGATACTCTGAAATAGACCTTATGTTTTCTTCCTCAGTGGTTTAATGTTAAACTTTTTGCATGTACAAAATTATCTGTTAGGGGATCATTTTTTGGCTCACCACATAATGCTAACCCAGTTCAATTATTTCTATTCATTATTTTTCATTTCCAAATATACTCTTATCTAATGTATTTTATCTAGCTGATGATTTTTGGCATTTTTATTTCCATTTTAATTTTATTTTTTGATTATCATTTGCGTAGCACATCTTGAGCTATGCTTATTTTTTTCTGTCTGGTTACTTTATTTTTATGGCTTTATTATTCTTTTTCATCCTTTTAGAATATCCACCAAAAGAGAAGTAAGTGTCTCTCTTTCAAAAGTTTATATGCTTCTGTAGCAATGAAAAAAATCTTTCAACTTTTTATTTGTTTTTGTATTTTGTCTCTAGGAGGTATGGTGCCAAGGCAATGATGTTTAGATGCTACAAGGGAACAAACTGCCACATTTTTTTATTGTGATATTAGAGTTCTAAAAGACCCACAAGCTATATCATGTCTGGTATTTAAGAATATTATAAATGTGATTCTGTATAAGATCAATGATACAATCCAGTTTTTATTCTGTCTCCATGTCTCATACTAATAATAATACCATATATCACAAAGATTTTGGTAATTATTCTTCAAAAGTCATATTTCAAAGGTGAGAGGTGGAAAAAAAAAAACCCTTTACTCCATTTATAACCTATTAAAGGTTGATTTTGTTTTTTGTTTATCCTGTTACTTTCTGATCTGGGTAGAAACAGACTGTATTTTGAGACATTTGTCAAAAAATGTTACCTTCAGTCTCCTCCATTAGTTATAAAATTCACTTTTTTAATTCTTAAAGAGTAGTATTTTCTAATATTATAGCAAGAGCAGTTTTGATTGAGTTATAAAAGGTCCTCCTCTCCTTCCCTTTGGAAATTTTACTGTGACATGATCTCTCCAGTTTTCTGTTAAACAGTTTAGCGGAATTATATTCATGCAGTCATACTGCCATTTGTCTATCTTAAGAGTACCTGAATATAAGAACACTCACTCACACACATACAGAGACACACACACACACACACAGATACACATATACTTCTTTAAAATTTATAACATTGTTTTCATATTAGAAAACAGAATTATCTCCATTTGAAAAGCATGTACATTGCTTTAAATAACATACTATTTTTGAGACATAAATCAATTTTTGAAAATGGTTTAAATGTTAACATCTAGTAAATTACAGTTAACTGCTAAGTAAAACAAGCACATGTCCTCCTACACATGATTTGTTTAAAAACAGAATGCAGCTAATTATACACAACTATTACAATTGTCTAAGAGTTGAAATGTCTATCAGTTCAGTTCAGTTCAGTTCAGTCGCTCAGTAGTGTCCAACTCTTTGTGACTCCATGAATTGCAGCACGCCAGGCCTCACTGTCCATCACCAGCTCTATATTTAAACTATTTATTCTCTTGGCTAATATCTAGAAATGTTGGCTATATTCTGCCTTATAAAACAGCATTTATGGTGTTAAAATAGTTTCTTTACTAATTATAACCAACATTTCATTTAAGCAATGATTTGAAAATTTATTTCAAGGTGATCCATATGATTAGTAAAATAAATCCTTACAATTTCTTTAAAGAAACTAGTTTGTATCTCAATATTAGTGATATACCCTATAAAGTTGCCATTATTTCTATTATATTATGCTGAACCTTGCAGTATTGGTGTGAAAAGCTGTTCAGAAACAAAAGTGTTCCTCTCTTACATTCCTTTCTTATTCCTACTCTAGATATTATTTTGTGAGATAAAACCCTTCCCACTTAAAATCTGCCCACTTAGGTAGAAAGCCTGAAGTGTTTGTTATGGTTCTAGCTTGCTTTGGATCCTTCTCTTCTGTTATTAGTTGTTTCATGAGTTTGCCACATGTCAGAATCATTGGTGCCTTAGTTCACTTGGATTCCTATAACAGAATACCATATTCGGGGTCACTTACAAACGTTAGATATTTATTTCTCACAATTCTGAAGGCCAGGAAGTCCTACATCAAGGTTTCAGCAGATTTTAACTTTTAGGAGTTATCTAGCTCGGAATGCACCTTACATTGTCTTCTGACAAATGAGTGAATCTAATTTGAATTATACAAGATGGGGAAGGCACCGATAAGCAACATGAGCATGCATGATTGGGTGGGTGAATCACTTAAATGCTGTACTCTACAAAACCAGCCTTACCATTACAGCCTTAGTTTACTCTTATAAAAATAATTGCATATTATTTTAATTGTTTTCTAAATAATGATAATGAACTGGAACTGAGCCAACCACATATATTATTTCACAATTCCTGTGAAAATCAGTACTCATAGGCATATAGGATGGTTAGAATTTTCCAGGGTTCAGGAAACTTAGCAAAGTCAAGGAGAGTAAATGAAGAATATTTTTAGAACAATAGACTAACTTACTTGAAAACTGTGTTATCAACTTCTATTAATATATTTTGAACAAAAATTATTAGTTGTTTCATGAGTTTGCCACATGTCAGAATCATTGGTGCCTTAGTTCACTTGGATTCCTATAACAGAATACCATATTCGGGGTCACTTACAAACGTTAGATATTTATTTCTCACAATTCTGAAGGCCAGGAAGTCCTACATCAAGGTTTCAGCAGATTTTAACTTTTAGGAGTTATCTCAGCTCGGAATGCACCTTACATTGTCTTCTGACAAATGAGTGAATCTAATTTGAATTATACAAGATGGGGAAGGCACCGATAAGCAACATGAGCATGCATGATTGGGTGGGTGAATCACTTAAATGCTGTACTCTACAAAACCAGCCTTACCATTACAGCCTTAGTTTACTCTTATAAAAATAATTGCATATTATTTTAATTGTTTTCTAAATAATGATAATGAACTGGAACTGAGCCAACCACATATATTATTTCACAATTCCTGTGAAAATCAGTACTCATAGGCATATAGGATGGTTAGAATTTTCCAGGGTTCAGGAAACTTAGCAAAGTCAAGGAGAGTAAATGAAGAATATTTTTAGAACAATAGACTAACTTACTTGAAAACTGTGTTATCAACTTCTATTAATATATTTTGAACAAAATTATGGTTAGCTAATATGGTCAGCTTTCATGGTCAGCTTCTTACTGAAAGGTAGAAACTTCCTTTCCTTTAGTTTTGTTGAAAACAAGTGAAATTATTGTTTTTTGCCTACATTCAAAAGCAAATATAAAGATTTCACTTCCATATTTTCTATGTATAGACCATCTATGTTAACAAAACTAGTACTATTCATGAAAGGAAAATGATGACATTTCTGATTTATTCACATCATACTGTGAGCATATTAGTATCAAATTTCCCATCACTTTAATCAATAGTTTTTTTTTTAATCTTGAGAACACAAGTAGTTTAGGTGAGTTGACAAGTATTTCAGATGTTTAATATTTCTCTTTTCTCAGATCCTGTTTGTTTTTGATCAATAAAATTACTTACTTTATACATATTTGAATACTGACTCATATAGAATGGAGAATAGACACAAAGGGTCTACAAATCACATTGTAAAGGAATGAAGGAGAATTCTGATAAACAAAATGCCATTAAAAATGCTGTGTCCATATTCACTACTCTGAGGAGTATAATGACAAAATGGTAAGGAAAAATTGACTAGGGTACAATGTCATAAAGACTTACTTCGTATTGTCAGAAGTAGTTATTTTTATTGATGAACTGCCACCTGTCAGCAACATCAATGTAGTTGATTATATTTATATTGATATAATGAATTGTTGCCCTTAAACCTAGGCCTTTGTATCATAAGTTATAAGGTGCAAATAAATACATGACAAAATGGAAATAGCGTTATAACTACTTGTAAAATGGTAGAATCAACATGCATATAAATTTACCACAAAAAAATTTAGATGTGAAGTCATCACCCTAACTTTAAAACAGGACAGGTTGAGATTGGGCTATCATATTATTGAGAGAGTAAATTTCTAGGTAGGTTGATAAGTAGTCCGGTATCCCCAAGGCAGAGAGAGAGGTCTGGGGCTCTTGAGGGAAGATAGAGGTCTGGAATTCTCAAGGAGAAAAGGACAAACATTTTTTTTTCTACATTCCTTAGTCTTTGTTACATAAAATGTCTTTTTTGTTGTTGTTATTGTTTTTAAGCCTGGAGCTGATGACTATATAACAAAAAAATTCAGTTTAAATTCTGTACTAAGGATTATATGACAACAATGTACCCTGCTAGAGGACAGTTTCTCTTTCTTGAAAAACCTTCTAACTAATCCTGTTATTATAAAGTGTATATTATGGGAAAGGATCTGGTAAGATCTTTCTATTGTTTGTTCTAACTGGTTCTAAATAGGAAAAAGAGTACGTCAAGGCTGTATATTGTCACCCTGCTTATTTAACTTCTATGCAGAGTACATCATGAGAAATGCTGGGATGGAAGAAGCACGAGCTAAAATCAAGATTGCCAGGAGAAATATCAATAACCTCCGATATGCAGATGACACCATCCTTATGGCAGAAAGTGAAGGGGAACTAAAAAACTGCCTGATGAAAGTGAAAGAGGAGAGTGAAAAAGTTGGTTTAAAGCTCAACATTCAGAGAATGAAGATGATGGCATCTGGTCCCATCACTTCATGGGAAATAGATGGGGAAACAGTGTCAGACTTTATTTTTGGGGGCTCCAAAATCACTGCAGGTGGTGACTGCAGCCATGAAATCAAAAGATGCCTGCCTACTCCTTGGAAGGAAAGTTATGACCAACCTAGATAGCATATTCAAAAGCAGAGACATTACTTTGCCAACAAAGGTCTGTCTAGTCAAGGCTATGGTTTATTCAGTGGTCATGTAAGTATGTGAGAGTTGGACTGTGAAGAAAGCTGAGCACCAAAGAATTGATGCTTTTGAACTGTGGTGTGGGAGAAGACTCTTGAGAGTTCCTTGGACTGCAAGGAGATCCAACTAGTCCATTCTGAAGGAGATCGGCCTGGGATTTCTTTGGAAGGGATGATACTAAAGCTGAAACTCCAGTACTTTGGTCACTTCATGCAAATGGTTGACTCATTGGAAAAGACTCTGATGCTGGGAGGGATTGGGGGCAGTAGGAGAAGTCGACAACAGAGGATGAGATGGCTGGATGGCATCACTGACTCGATGGACTGAGTCTGAGTGAACTCCGGGAGTTGGTGATGGACAGGGAAGCCTGGCGTGCTGTGAGTCATGGGCTCACAAAGAGTTGGATATGACTAAGCTACTGAACTGAACTGAATCCTATTAATTGTACAAGATGGGGAAGACTCTACACATGGACATCACCAGATGGTGAATATAAAAATCAGATTGATTATATTCTTTGCAGCCAAAGATGGAGAAGCTTTATATAGTCAGCAAAAACAAGACCGGAGCTGACTGTGGCTCAGACCATGACCTCCTTACTGCAAAATTCAGACTTAAATTGAAGAAAGGGGGGAAAACCATTAGACCATTCAGGTATGATATAAATCAAATCCCTTATGATTATACAGTAGAAGTAAGAAATGGATTCAAGGGATTAGTTGTGATAGATAGAGTGCCTGTTGAACTATGGACAGAGGTTCATGACATTGTACAGGAGGCAGGGATCTAAACCATCCCCAAGGAAAAGACATGCAAAAAGACAAAATAGTTGTCTGATGATGCCTTACAAATAGCTGAGGAAAGAAGAGAAAGGAAAGGCAAAGGAGAAAAGGAAAGCTATACCCATTTGAGTGCAGAATTCCAAATAAGAGCAAGGAGAGGCAAGTCTTTTTCAGTGATCAATGCAAAGAAATAGAGGAAAACAATAGAATGGGAAAGACTAGAGATCTTTTAAAGAATGGGCACAGCAAAAGACAGAAATAATGTGGACCTAACAGAAGCAGATATTAAGAAGAGATGTTAAGAATACACAGAAGAACTATACAAAAAAGATGTTCATGCCCCAGATAACTTCAATGATGTGATCACTAACCCAGAGCCAAGCATCCTAGAATATGAAGTCAAGTGGGCATTAGGAAACATCACTACGAACAGTTAGTGGAGCTGATGGAATTGTAGTTGAGCTATTTCAAATCCTAAATGATGATTTTGTGAAAGTGCTGCACTCAATATGCCAGCAAATTTGGAAAACTCAGCAGTGGCCACAGACTGGCAACGGTCAGTTTTCATTCAAATCCCAAAGAAATGTGATGCCAAAGAATGCTCAAACTACTGTACAATTGCACTTATCTCACATGCTAGCAAAGTCATGCTCAAAATTCTCCAAGCCAGGCTTCAACAGTATGTGAACTGTGAACTTTCAGATGTTCAAATTGGATTTAGAAAAGGCAGAGGAATCAGAGATCAAATTGCCAATGTCTGTTCGATCATCAAAAAATCAAGAGAGTACCAGAAAAACATCTACTTCTGCTTTATTGACTAAATCAAGGCCTTTGACTTTTTGGGTCACAACAAACTGTGGAAAATTCTTAAACTGTCTGGGAATACCAGACCATCTTACCTGCCTCCTAAGAAATCTGTATGCAGGTCACTAAGCAACAGTTAGAACTGAACATGGAACAACATATTGGTTCCCGAGGGGCTGGATGAAGTACAAGCTGGAATCAAGATTGCTGGGGAAATATCAATAATTTCAGATATGCAGATGACACCATCCTTAAGGCAGAAACAAAGAGCAACTGTAGAGCCTCTTGATGAAAGTGAAAGAAGAGAGTGAAAAAATTGGCTTAAAACTCAACATTCAGAAAACTAAGATCATGGCATCTGATTCCACCACTTCATGGCAAATAGATGGGTAAACAGTGGAAACAGTGACAGACTTTATTTTTGGGGGCTCCAAAATCACTGCAGATTGTGACTGCAGCTATGAAATTAAAAGACACTTGCTCCTTGAAAGAAAAGCTATGACTGACCTACATAGCATATTAAAAAATGGAGACATTACTTTGCCAACAAATGTCCATCTAATCAAAGCTATGGTTTTTCCCATAGCATCACTGACTCAGTGAACATAAGTTTGAGTAAGCTCTGGAAGTTGGTGATGGACAGGGAAGTCAGGGAAGCCTGGCTTGCTGCAGTCAATGGGGTTGCAAAGAGTCGGACATGACTGAGGAACTGAACTGAACTCAAATCTGTTTTCTTAAAACGTAAATTAAGGGAGGTGGTCTGTAAAGATCTTTACCATCTTTAAACATTCTTTTGACTTAATGTAATAACCAATATAAAAAGTCTACCTCCCTTACTAGGACTAGAGAGTGGGCACTCTCCGCCTCCTTCTGATGTCTGTGTCAGAAGCTTTCTCTGTCCCTTTTCACTGTAACAAAACCTCTGCCACAAAAGACCCCTGAGTGTTCAAGCCTGGTCTCTGGTCAGAAAGCTAAATCTTCTTTGGAGATCATGAATCTGACATCATTCACCATAAGCTATCATTACCAACCACATAAGGTAAGGAAGATGTTTCCAAATTACTGAAGCTTCCTAATACATTTTCTTCTTAAATTAGACTCAGGTATGCTTCGATTAGAATTCTTACAGAGAATACTCCAAATTGAAATGAACTGCACCCAAACTAACAAAAAATTGCTAAGAACTCTCAGGGATTACATAAGTGAGAGAAAGATCACAAATATACCACAGACAACCACTTAACCAGTCAATCCTAAAGGAAATCAGTCCTGAATATTCATTGAAAAAGCTGATATTGAAGCTGAAACTCCAATACTTTGGCCACCTGATGCGAAAAGCAACTCATTTTAAAAGACCCTGATGCCAGGAAAGCTTGAAGGCTGGAGGAGAAGGGGGCAACAGAGGATGAGATGGTTGGATGGCATCACTGACTCAATGGACATGGGTTTGAGTCAACTCCGGGAGTTGGTGATAAACAGGGAGGCCTGGTGTGGTGCAGTCCATGTGGTCGCAAAGAGTCGTACACGACTGAGTGACTGAACTGAACTGAACCACTTAACAAGTTAGCAGAGATCTATATTAGAAACAAATTATATTTGCTTTCCTTTAAGTAAAATAGAAAAGATTGAATGCCACCAAATATGGCTGTAATATATACTAGCTGGATTTTCTATGAACTTATAATTGATAAGAAAATTTTTTATAATCTTTAAGTGTTATAAAAGAAAAGTTTGTAAGATATTAAGCATGTTAAAATGGGATTTTGCACATAGTTGTGTCCATTTCTTGATTAGATAATTTTCCTCTCCCCAAGAAAAGTGATATTTGATTGCTAAACAGTATGTTATTTTTATATATTTCTATTGTTAGTCATGGTGAAAAAATACTGGAAGTAGAAATCTTTTAAAAAATTATCATGCTGTATTAGTATGAGGTCATTAATTCACAGATGCTCTAGTATACTCAATTGCTTGAAGCTATAATAAAAGTTAAAGCCAGAAGTTAAACTCTTCACTTCCATATTGAAATTAAATTTGCCTTTTGTTTGATTGCAATTCTCAGAGAAAAGTATATTAGCCAAAGTAGACTCACTTAAGCGAGAACTTAAATATTGATTAAACTAGTGATTGTCCTCATCTAAACTATTTAACTTTTATATAATTTGCTACACAGTTAGTTAGATTCAAAACAGTAGTTATAAGGGACAGTTACAGAAAGTTCTGAAGATGATAGTACCCATTCTTCAGATATCCACATGGATAATTTCCTCATTTTCTTCAGTTCTTTATTCAAATATAGTCTTATCACTGAGGTTGTTGCATGTACTCTCTATGAAATAACAACCCTATTCTCACCAATCAACAGTCAATCAACTGTCTTTATTTTAGTCTTATTTTAAGTGTCATCATGTATTTGTTTGTTTTTGTTTTCTCTGTCCATATAAGAATGAACATTGCAGAGGGGCATAGTCTTTGCCTGTTTAGTTCACTGTATTTCCCCATAACCTACACTAGTACTGGACCAATGGAAGTGCTCTATTAACATTTGTTGAATGAAGAAATGAATCTTTAATAATATTTTCTGTCCTCAACTATTATACTTCTGTTTTTCAGTCCTTTCTTTCTTATTTCCCTGATATGTTGGCCTTAAAAAGAATCACATTTATTTACCAAACAGTGAAGATATTTCAAAAGATTTATGCGGCTATTAGTGCACTGGTGACAAGTGCGGGCACCTGCAAGCCGGCGCACTAAGCGCGGCTGAGAAGACTTTCCCCACATCCGAGGTCAGGGGCAGTGGCCGAGAGTGCCAGGCTGTGCAAGCACAGGAATGGCTGAGAAGAGCTGCCCAAGTTCGAGGTCAGGGGCGGCGGCCGGGAGGAGCTACCCCAGGTCCGAGGTCAGTGGCGGCTGGGAGGAGACACCTTGAGTCCTAGACAGGGGTGGCCCTGAGGAGCCACCCGCGCCTGAGGCCAGGGGCAGGGGCCGGGAGAGGCAACCCCAGAAGCTGTTGCTGCGCAGGCACAGAAGGGCCTAGAGGAGATATCCCATGCTGAAGATCAAGAAGGGCAGCAGTAAGGAGATACACTTCATCCAAGGTAAGGAGCAGCAGCTGTGCTTTGCTGGAGCAGCTGTGAAGAGATACCACATGCCCAAGGTAAGGGAAATCCAAGTAAAATGGTAGGTGTTGCAAGAGGGCATCAGAGGGCAGACACACTGAAACCTTACTCACAGAAAGCTAGTCAATCTAATCACACTAGGACCACAGCCTTGTCTACTCAATGAAACCAAGCCATACTCACAGGGCAACCCAAGATGGGTGGGTATTGATGGAGAGGTCTGACAGAACATGGTCCACTGGAGAAGGGAATGGTGAACCACTTCAGTATTCTTGCCTTGAGAAACCCATGAACAGTATGAAAAGGCAAAATGATAGGATACTGAAAGAGGAACTCCTCAGGTCATTAGGTGCCCAATATGCTACTGGAGATCAGTGGAGAAATAACTCCAGAAAGAATGAAGGGATGGAGCCAAAGCAAAAACAATACCCAGCTGTGGATGTAACTGGTGATAGAAGCAAGGTCTGATGCTGTAAAGAGCAATATTGCATAGGAACCTGGAATGTCAGGACCATGAACCAAGGCAAATTGGAAGTTGTCAAACAAGAGATGGCAAGGGTGAATGTCAATATAATAGGAATTAGCACACTAAAATGGACTGGAATGGGTGAGTTTAACCCAGATGACCATTATATCTACTACTGTGGGCAGGAATCCCTCAGAAGAAATGAAGTAGCCATCATGGTCAACAAAAGAGTCCGAAATGCAGTACTTGAATGCAGTCTCAAAAATGACAGAATGATCTCTTTCTCCAGGGAAAACCATTCAGTATCACAATTATTCAAGTCTATGCCCCAAGCAGTAACGCTGAAGAAGCTGAAGTTGAATGGATTTATGAAGACGTACAAGACCTTTAGAACTAACTCCCCAAAAAGATGTCCTTTTCTTTATAGGGGTCGGGAACACAAAAGTAGGAAGTAAAGAAACACCGGGAGTAACAGGCAAATTTGAATGTGAAATGAAGCAGGGCAAAGACTAATAGAGTTTTGTCAAGAAAATACACTGGTCATAGCAAACACCTTCTTCCAACAACACAAGAGAAGACTCTACAGATGGACATCACCAGATGGTCAACACTGAAATCAGATTGATTATATTCTTTGCAGCCAAAGATGGAGAAGCTCTATACAGTCAACAAAAACAAGACCAGTAGTTGACTGTGGCTATGATTATGAACTCCTTATTATTAAATTCAGACTCAAATTGAAGAAAATAGAGAAAACCGCTAGACCATTCAGGTATGAACTAAATCAAATCTCTTATGATTATACAGTGGAAGTGAGAAATAGATTTAAGGGCCTAGATCTGATAGAAAGAGTGCCTGATGAACTATGGAATTATGTTTGTAACATTGTACAGGAGACAGGGATCAACACCATCCCCATTGAAAAGAAATGCAAAAAAGCAAAATGGCTGTGTGGAGAGGCCTTACAAATAGCTGTGAAAAGAAGAGAAGCAAAAAGCAAAGGAGAAAAGGAAAGATATAAGCATCTGAATGCAAAGTTCCAGAGAATAGCAAGAAGAGATAAGAAAGCTTTCTTCAGCGATCAATGCAAAGAAATAGAGGAAAACAACAGAATGGGAAAGACTAGAGATCTCTTCAAGAAAATTAGAGATACCAAGGGAACATTTCATGCAAAGACAGGCTAGATAAAAGACAGAAATGGTATGGACCTAACAGAAGCAGAAGATATTAGAAGAGGTGACAAGAATACACAGAAGAACTGTACAAAAAAGATCTTCAC
>SJYC01001993.1:0-13946 GCA_006408675.1 Madoqua kirkii
AAAAAAAATCACCCTCTTACACTACTTATGAATTCATAGCCTTTGTATGAATGATATAATGGAGAAGAAGTTACTTCTAATTTTTTTTTATAGTCAGATCATTTGTTTTTCCTGCTGTAGTAGATAGAAAGAATGGCTTACCAATCTAATTTTCCTAAATTTATGCAAACCCACTCACAGACACACATACAAAAGTATCGTCGCATTCCAAATCACCAGTTCTTGACAACTTCTTACATTATTTCCCCCTGCAAGTCTCACTTATTTTCTTAGTCATCATTTTGCTTTCTCAGAACTTTAAAACTTTGATGCACTTAGTAACTGTCTCATATTCACTGACTCTTATTTCCAGGAGCAAAATTCATCCTTCTGCAACCTTGAACACTACTTTCCTTTGTTATTCATTCAATATTCATTATATCTATTATAATCTGAATCATGCTTAACTTCTCAGAGCAGATTTAATGTGTATGATAAATTAGATCCTTGGGGGAATGTGTAATAGTTCATAAAATAAAATTGACTAATATGATCTTTTTTGAATCTCCTAGGCCAGTGATTTTCAGCCTTATCAGACACAACTCTTTTATTAAAAAAAAAAAATTACTTCTTGAAGTTAAATCCATGGACAATATAGCTTATTTGCCTCACAAAAAAACCCAATACAATGTCAACTGTAATGCAGATGATAAATAGAAGATAAAGTTATAATAAAATAATCTGTGTTTTAGTAAACAAATGCTCAGCAATACATTTCTGGAAAACACAATGAAGCAGTCAGATGCTCCCATGTAAGCAAACTCATTCGGAATCCAACAATTAGAAATGCATACTGATATCAATGTTTTGCATTAAATTGGCAGTTCTAATGCCCAAGTAACTAGTAGTCAGGGATACTAATGCATGAGTAACATTGCAATCAATATATGACTTTCTTCAGTGATGAACAACTCTTTAAAAGATCTGAACAACATCAGTAAAAATAGTGCAATAGACTTTTATTTGGGTTGTCCTCTGGAAAGCTCAATATATATTAAAACTGTGCTACTTTTTTGGAAGATGACTGGAAGATGAATGTGAGAGTCTATGAGAAAGGTAATAACTGAAATTCTACTGACCGCAATCCCTAAACTTAAAAACAATAAAGGTAATTAACAATCATACAAAAATTCTTTTGGTTCTGAAAATTATTCTAAAATAGAATCTATTCTGATTATTTTAACTTGGTGAATATTTAATCAAATTTTAAATTCCCTTTTTGAATACAGAAAAAATGTTTAAAAGTTTATAAGTTGTGGATTAATGTAAATATTTGCCATTTCAAAATAGAAGTGCACTATATAATTAAAAACATGAAACAATTTAATGTGAGTTTCTTAAGTGCTCTCAGAGAAATAAATCCCACAAATATACCATTGGGCCAATAGTTAGCCAGATAGGGCCAGAAACTAGTGGCTTCCCAAGATACAATGAACATTTATTATTTTTTTCCTGGTGTAAATACAATCCCTTAAACGCCATATAGCATAGGTGATAACTTCAATTATTTTCTTTTAGTTGCTGCTGCTGCTGCTAAGTTGCTTCAGTCGTGTCCGACTCTGTGTGACCTCATAGACGGAAGCCCACCAGGCTCCCCTGTCCCTGGGATTCTCCAGGAAAGAACATTGGAGTGGGTTGCCATTTCCTTCTCCAATGCATGAAAGTGAAAAGTGAAAGTGAAGTCGCTCAGTCTTGTCTGACTTTTAGCAACCCCATAGACTACAGCCTACCAGGCTCCTTCATCCACGGGATTTTCTAGGCAAGAGTACTGGAGTGGGGTGCCTTTGCCTTCTGCATTTCTTTTAGTATTCCAAGTTAATTCCATTATTCTAAAAATCATACAAAAATTCTTTTGGTTCTGAAAATTATTCTAAAATAGAATCTATTCTGATTATTTTAACTTGGTGAATATTTAATCAAATTTTAAATTCCCTTTTTGAATACAGAAAAAATGTTTAAAAGTTTATAAGTTGTGGATTAATGTAAATATTTGCCATTTCAAAATAGAAGTGCACTATATAATTAAAAACATGAAACAATTTAATGTGAGTTTCTTAAGTGCTCTCAGAGAAATAAATCCCACAAATATACCATTGGGCCAATAGTTAGCCAGATAGGGCCAGAAACTAGTGGCTTCCCAAGATACAATGAACATTTATTATTTTTTTCCTGGTGTAAATACAATCCCTTAAACGCCATATAGCATAGGTGATAACTTCAATTATTTTCTTTTAGTTGCTGCTGCTGCTGCTAAGTTGCTTCAGTCGTGTCCGACTCTGTGTGACCTCATAGACGGAAGCCCACCAGGCTCCCCTGTCCCTGGGATTCTCCAGGAAAGAACATTGGAGTGGGTTGCCATTTCCTTCTCCAATGCATGAAAGTGAAAAGTGAAAGTGAAGTCGCTCAGTCATGTCTGACTTTTAGCGACCCCATAGACTACAGCCTACCAGGCTCCTCCATCCACGGGATTTTCTAGGCAAGAGTACTGGAGTGGGGTGCCTTTGCCTTCTGCATTTCTTTTAGTATTCCAAGTTAATTCCATTATTCTAAGCAACCATTTGTCAAAATTTTTAAATGCATTTAAACAATAAGATCTTTGTTTACAAGACAATATTATAGGCATACTGAGTCACAGTGCCACAGTATTTAGAATAAATACTTTGATAATGGAATGTGTAGTGAAAAGTTTCTATGAATTCCTCTATTCCTCAATTACAGACTTAGAATTAATTCAATTACTAATGAAGATTAAAATAATATTTTTTCTGCCACATACATTGATGCAGTTAGATTCTGTTAGACTGAACTTCAAAAGTCAGAGTTACTCTTTCAAGAGCTAGATTTTCACTTCTATTAGACCCATCATATAGACATTTCACTATCTCTTATTACACTTCTGGCACTGAGCAGTAACTCTAA
This sequence comes from Madoqua kirkii, assembly GCA_006408675.1. Lineage (NCBI taxonomy): Eukaryota > Metazoa > Chordata > Mammalia > Artiodactyla > Bovidae > Madoqua > Madoqua kirkii. Next base: position 2,959 of record SJYC01001993.1, read on the forward strand.
TCAGAAGCATTTACCTTTCCACAGTGGTTGGCACATGCTGTGAATCCCAGCATGGATTTCTCTTGACCTTTATCCTAGAAGAGTTTGTTCAACAATGGCAAAATGTCCTATTCTCAGCCATGTGGCTCCAAAGCATGCATATGAGAATAGGAGCTATAGCAAGTTGTTCTGAACAAGGACTTTTCTATAAGTTAATGCACTGAACCCTCAAAATCTAGACCTTTAATAAAGCAAGCCAGATGCTGAAGTCCCACTGCTTTTGTCTTTCATTTTGCCCCTTATTATCACTATGGTGAGACTAACCTGTTTTTACAATTTTTTTTAATGTATTTACTTGACTAGCCTAGAATGATAATGAAATAAATATAAATTCAAATACTCCACTTAAAAGCAGAAAATATTCAGTAAATACATTGCTTAATAGATGTCCTCTGCTTTGTGTACTGAGAGAATTGATATGCAGACAACATAAAATCACAGGAAACAATTTCCATATCTGAGATTACTTTTCAACTCAAGATGAGAACTGAATCTCCACAATAAGGAAATTCTATAAATTTTACTAAAACATTAATTTATCCATAGTTTCAAGAGGCAAAGTTAAATGAACATACATTTTATACAAGACAGAGGAGAAACAATAATGGATGTACTCCTGTTGTCAAAATATTTCCATTCTAGAGAGAATGAGATATAGACACATGATTTCAGCAGAAGTAATTGCAGATGTTCTGAGGAAGGAGAGTATATTTGTCTCAGAAATGTTACAAAGAAGTCTTGTCATAGGGAAGAATGATTAAAGAATAAGAGATGAAGAATAGACAAAGTACAAGCAACTGCAAAAGGATGAACTAGTGTCATACTATTAATTAGAAAATATAGTCTGACAAATGTGTTCTAGTGGAAATTAAACTATATAATAAAATTGAAATTCTGAAAGAAAATGGAGGGTGATATATTTAAATGCTAGTGAAACTACAACCTAAGAGAATTTTAACAAGTTAAATTAAAAGGAGAAGTGTGGGTCTTCACTGAAGCCCCACTGAGAAACTGAAAATTATCTCATTGATTTCATTCAAAGGAAGTCACTAAAGGTTTCAAGGAGAATTAAAAATATGAATAATAACTGTGTAGAGAATGGATAGGATGAAGATAAGCAATGAAGATGAAGATTAGGAATTTGAAATATTAGACTCTAATTAGAAATAATTAGTTAACAATGTAAGGATGAAGATTTGAGTCATGGAACAAAAAAGTTACAGAAAAATAAGTAAAAACAATAAGGAACTCATCAGAGATAACTGGCAACAATTTGCTAAAATATGTTATATTATACCAGACCATTTTATCAAAATAGTCAATACCTCAAAACGCTTGAGTCATCTCAGAGTCAACAGGCTTAAGTACCGCCTGTCCTTGATCATTTTGAATGACTACTTAAAAATAGAAAGTATATATTAGTAATTAAATAAAGGTGAAAATCTAACTCTAAGTCAGTTGATTGTTGTGTGTGCCTGTGTGCATGTTCAGTTACTCAGTTGTGTCAAACTCTGTGACCCTATGGACTGTAGCCAGAAAAGTTTCTCTGCTCAAGAATTCTCCAGGCAAAGAATACACTAGTTGATTGCCATTTTCTTCTCCAGGGGATCTTCCAGAGCTCAAACCCATGTCTCCTATATCTCTTGCATTGACAGGAAGATTGTTTACCACTGAGTTACCTGGAAAGCAATTGATTGTCAGCATGTGGAACTGAAAGGGCCCTGACTGGCTGTATAAGGGAATAAAAGATAACTTGACATTAAGTTGACTTCAAAAATAAGGAAATAAAATTGTGTGTTTAGATTAAACAACTTCTCAAGTCACTTTTAAACTTGAGTCTATAAATTCATTTTGTCAAGGGAAATATTTATCTTTTGATACACCAACTGAATGTTATTCATTCTAAGTGGCTTGCATCTAAGGCTTGGTGAATGAGATTGGAAGTCCCCATTTGTTTCAATATTGCAGCATGTACTAGGTCTAATCAGGCTCTTAATCTAATGATAAGTGATAAACCTTTATTCAATGGACTGTAATTGCACTCCGATTAGTTTTGGATAGTATTTGTCCCATTAGGTAGCTCCTTTATAAGTTCAATTGATGATGCTGATGTGGTAGCTGATTTAAGAACTGTATTGATCTTTACACTAATGTGGCTTCCAAAAAGGGAAATGTATGTGTGTTCAGTAATGGATAAAAAAATTACCTCTTACTTTTCCATCATTTCTTGATGAACAAGGTGATTCAGGTACTTTAATTGCAAAGGAAATAGAGAAACACAACTATACAAAAAAACAAATATATAGTTTGGGGAACTAAATAAATAAATAAAGACACAGTACTGATTTTCTGGCTAAGAATTATATTGCTGCTATTATCACATTTTTGGAGGAAAAAGAAAATGAAATTAAATATAAGAAGCAACACTTGTAAATACGTTCATTGGCTTTTCTTAGCAAACCAAAGACAATGACCAAAATTTGAACTACTGAGAATAGTGTGCTATAAGATGTGAGTTTCCAATATTTTAACAGGTAAAACTTTAAAATGAGCATCTTCTCACTTAATGATGTTTATGTTGTTTTTGTACAAATGACAGGTAAGTCATAATATCTTGTTTTTTTAGAAAGTTATATATACTCCTTTTTATATTACCTCCTTGAATCTTTCAATTTTTCTTTTCACACCCTCTCCCATCAGAGACAACATGAAGAAATCATGACCATTAACCTAAAAACAATTAAGAAATGTTAAAAAAAATATATCATGATGTAAGTAAGTGGAAGACTGAAGAGTTAATGAGAATTTAGTGTTATCATAATCTGGATTCAGGTTTAAAAGCCTTCACTTGGAAATCACATGGAGCAGTTTCCATATCTGCAAAATGAACATTCTTAGCAAGATGTTTTCAAAATCTCTTTCTAGATTTTCCATTGTAGGAATTGTTTCAGTCTAAAAAAAAAAAATGTAGAAGACAGATCATATTTACCTGGCATTTTTGCACTTCTCTTTTTTCTTCACTTTTTATGCTCAAATGTCAACCCATTTTTTGTCCCACTTAATTTGTATCTTTAATTTGTCCCATATTTGTATCTTTTTCTTTGTCTTCCCCGTGCTTCATCATATTACACTAAGGTCCACTTCTCTTCATTTATACATATCTTTATAGCTTAAGCTGTTATAAATTATCAGGACTCTAGAGTCTCTAAGGCAATGTATATAAAATGGAGGTAACTTTATTTTTCTGATAAGCGTTAGAAACTTTGTGTTACAATTCATAATAAGAAACTTAGTTTACTTCATTTCACTCTTATTCAATAATTTTTTAAGGTCAAATCAGATCATGTACAATCCAAAGACATCTTTGAGTCTAAGCAGTGCTTATGGCCAAGTTCAGTCCACTAGCAGCTTAGAAGAGCTCCCCAGGAAGTGCTAGTGGTAAAGAGCCCATCTGCCAATTCAGGAGATTTAAAAGACTCTGTCCCTGAGTTGGAAAGATCCCTTGGAGTAGAGGATGGCAACCCACTCCAGTATTCTTGCCTGGAAAATCATATGGACAGAGGAGCCTGACAGGCTACAATCCAAGCAACTTAACACACACATACAGCAGCTAAGAACTGTGTGCTCTGACTCTCCCTCTTGTCTTTTAATTCTTGCTCTTAATTTTCTATCCCTTACTTTTTGTGTTATTGCTGTGATTTGTAAGAAAAGGTAGGAGCATTTTTTTTTAACATGAGTAGCACATGTTTGGGCTCCCCCATGGGCAGAGGAGCCTGGTAGGCTGTAGTCCATGAGGTCACTAAGAGTCGGACATGACTGAGCGACTTCACTTTTTACTTTCATGCATTGGAGAAGGAAATGGCAACCCACTCTAGTGTTCTTGCCTGGAGAATCTCAGGGATGGGGGAGCCTGATGGGCGGCCATCTATGGGGTCACACAGAGTTGAACACGACTGAAGTGACTTAGCAGCAGCAGCAGTGGCACTAGTAAAGATCCTACAAGCTAGTGAAGGAGACAAAAGAGACTTGGGTTTGATCCCTGGATCAGGAAGACCCCCTGGAGTAGGAAATGACAACCCACTCCAGTTTTCTTGCCTGTAAAATCCCATGGATAGAGGAGTCTGGCGGGCTACAGGCCGCAGGGTCACAAAAAGTCAGACACAACTCAAGCGACTTAACATAGGAGTATGTTTACCAGTTTAGAAACAGATAGTCACACTTCCTGGAAGGATATTCATAAATCTCTGATGTACTGTGTATGTGTATATGTGCTCTGTCACTCAGTCATGTCTGACTGTTTGCAACCCCTTGCTCCGTAGACTGCCAGGCTCTTCTGTCCATGGAATTTTAGGGCAAGAATACTAGAGCAGGTTGCCACTTTCTGCTCCAGGGGGTCTTCCTGACCTAGGGATCAAACCCACGTTTCTTGTGTTCCTGTGTTGGCGGGTAGATTCTTTACCACTGAGCCATCTGGGAAGATTCTGTAGACTGTGTGTGTATTGAGTACTCCACCCTTACAATGTGTGAAGCCACTCAGTCCTGTACAACTCTTTGTGACCCCGTGGAGTGTAGACCACCAGGCTCCTCTGTACATGGGATTCTCCAGGCAAGAGTACTGGAGTGGGTTGCCATTTCCTTCTCTAGGGGATCTTCACAACCCAGGGAACAAACCCAGGTCTCCCACATTGTAAACAGATGCTTTCACCTCTGAAATGTGGGAGTAAAATGAAAAATAATACTGTCATGAACTGTAAAGAGTCTATCATCTTATCTTATTTCTAAGCTAAAATGTAAGCCTAAATACTGGTAGAAAATGTAAGACTTCTGGTTTACATTAAAATGACTATTATTCACAGTATAGCAGGCAACAAAAGTTTCATGTTTCCATCAGCTCTTCTTTCTCAGGGGGATAATGTGGAACTACCCAGGAGGCTACTGTGCACACAGTGGGTTTCATTCATAGCTAAGTTTAGGAAACCTGTCTTTTCAGTTCAGTTTGGTTCAGTTCAGTCTCTCAGTCATCTCTGACTCTTTGCGACCCCATGAATTGCAGCACGCCAAGCCTCCCTGTTCATCATCAACACTTGGAGTTCATTCAGACTCACGTCCATCGAGTCAGTGATGCAATCCAGCCATCTCATCTTCTATCATCCCCTTCTCTTCCTGCCCCCAATTCCTCCAGCATCGAAGTGTTTTCCATTGAGGCAACTCTTCGCATGAGGTGGCCAAAGTATTGGAGTTTCAGCTTCAGCATCATTCCTTCCAAAGAACACCCAGGACTGATCTCCTTTAGAATGGACTGGTTGGATCTCCTTGCAGTCCAAGGGACTCTCAAGAGTCTTCTCCAACACCACAGTTCCAAATCAGCAATTCTTCAGTGCTCAGCTTTCTTCACAGTTCAACTCTCACATCCATACATGACCACAGGAAAAACCATAGCCTTGACTAGACGAACTTTTGTTGGCAAAGTACTGTCTCTGCTTTTAAATATGCTATCTAGGTTGGTCATAACTTTCCTTCCAAGGAGTAAACGTCTTCTAATTTCATGGCTGCAATCACCATCTGCAGTGATCTTGGAGCCCAAAAAAGTAAAGTCTGACACTGTTTCCACTGTTTCCACATCTATTTGCCATAAAGTGATGGGACCAGACGCCATGATCTTCATTTTCTGAACGTTGAGCTTTAAGCCAACTTTTTCACTCTCCTCTTTCACTTTCATTAAGAGGCTTTTTAGTTACTCTTCACTTTCTGCTATAAGAGTGGTGTCATCTGCATATCTGAGGTTATTGATATTTCTCCCAGCAATCTTGATTCCTGCTTGTGCTTCTTCCAGTCCAGCATTTCTCATAATGTACTCTGCATGTAAGTTAAATAAGCAGGGTGGTAATATACAGCCTTGATGTACTTCTTTTCCTATTTGGAGCCAGTCTGTTGTTCCATGTAGTTTTAAACAAACTTTTTAATCTTAGTTATAAATGGTAATATTAAACAAACATGTCTATATCCTGGATGGAAACACTGTAACTTCAAGGCTGTTTAAAAAAAATATTTAAATGATAGTCTGGGACCATGAACTTCCAGATGTTCAAGCTGGTTTTAGAAAAGGCAGAGAAGCCAAAGATCAAATTGCCAACATCTGCTGGATCATTGTAAAAACAAGAGAGTTCCAGAAAACATCTATTTCTGCTTTATTGACTGTGCCAAAGCCTTTGACTGTGTGGATCCCAATAAACTGTAGAAAATTCTGAAAGGGATGGAAATACCAGACCTCCTGACCCGCATCTTGAGAAACCTGTATGCAGGTCATTAAGCAACAGTTAGAACTGAACATGGAACAGCAGAAGACTGGTTTCAAATAGGAAAAGGAGTAGGTCAAGGCTGTATATTGTCACCTTGCTTATTTAACTTCTATGCAGAGTACATCATGAGAAGCGCTGCACTGGAAGAAGCACAAACTGGAATCAAGATTGCTGGGAGAAATATCAGTAACCTCCGATATGCAGATGATACCATCCTTATGGCAGAAAGTGAAGAGTAACTAAAAAGCCTCTTCATGAAAGTGAAAGTGGAGAGTGAAAAAGTTAGCTTAAAACTCAACATTCAGAAAACGAAGATCATGGCATCCAGTCCCATCACTTCATGGCAAATAGATGTGGAAACAATGGCAACAGTGTCAGACTGTATTTTGGGGGGCTCCAAAATCACTGCAGATAGTGATTGCAGCCATGAAATTATAAGAGGCTTACTCTTTGGAAGGAAAGTTATGACCAACCTAGATAGCATATTCAAAAGCAGAGGCAGTACTTTGCCAACAAAGGTCCATCTTGTCAAGGCTAGGGTTTTTTCAGTAGTCATGTATGGATGTGAGAGTTGGACTGTGAAGAAGGCAGAGCATCGAAGAATTGATGCTTTTGAACTGTGGTGTTGGAGAAGACTCTTGAGAGTCCCTTAGACTGCAAGGAGATCCAACCAGTCCATTCTGAAGGAGATCAGTCCTGAGTGTTCTTTGGAGGGAATGATGCTGAAGCTGAAACACCAGTACTTTTGCCTCATGCAAAGAGTTGACTCATTGGGAAAAATTGATGCTGGGAGGGATTGGGGGGCAGGAGGAGAAGGGGACGACAAAGGATGAGATGACTGGATGGCATTACAGACTCAATGGATGTGAGTCTGAGTGAACTCTCGGAGTTGGTAATGGACAGGGAGGCCTGGTGTGCTGCGATTCCTGAGGTCACAAAGAGTCAGACATGACTGAGTGACTGAACTGAACTGATCTACTGAGCCAGTCTTTGTCTTCAACCCATTTACATTTAAGGTAATTGTTGATAAGTATGATCTCATTTTCCTTTACTTTGTTGTTTTGAGTTCTAGTTAATAAATCTTTTCTGTGTTTCCTGTCTAGAGAAAATCCTTTAGCATTTGTTGGAGAGCTGGCTTGGTGGTGCTGAGTTCTCTCAGCTTTTGCTTGTCTGTAAAACTTTTGATTTCTCCTTCATAATTGAATGAGATTCTTGCTAGGTACAGTAATCTGGATTGTGGGTGTTTCTCTTTCATAACTTTAGGTATGTCCTGCCATTCCCTTCTGGCCTGAAGAGTCTCTATTTAAAGATCAGCTGTTATCCTTATAGGAATTCACTTGTGGGTTATTTGTTACTTTTCCCTTGCCACTTTAGTATTTTCTCTTTGTGTTTGATTTTCATTAATTTAATTAATATGTGTCTTGGAGTGTTTCACCTTGGATTTATCCTATTTGGGACTCTTTGGATTTCTTGGACTCGGGTGGCTATTTCCTTTCACATTTTAGGGGATTTTTCAACTATTAACTCCTCCAGTATTTTCTCATGCCCTCTCTTTTTGTTTCCTTCTCTGGGACTCCTATGATTTGAATGTTAGGGCATTTAACATTGTCCCAGGGGTCTCTAAGGTTGTTTTCATTTTCTAAAAATTCTTTTTTTTCCCCCTTTGCTTTTATTAACCCCCATTCTATTTCCACTTCACTTTTCATTATTGACTGACTCTTTTTTATTTCTTCTAGGTCCTTGTTAAACATTTCTTGCCCCCTCTTCTTAATTCTTGTCTCTAGTCTATTTTTCTGTAACTCCATTTTGTTTTCAAGATTTTGGATCATCTTTATTATTATTATTCTGAATTCTTTTTCAGGTAGACTCCCTATCTCCTCCTCTTTGGTTTGGTGGGCATTAATCATGTTCTTTTATCTGCTGAATATTTCTATGCCTTTTCATCTCATTTAGATTGCTGTGTTTGGGATGACCCTTCTGTAGGCTGGAAGTTTGTGGCTCCTCTTTATTGTGGAGGTTACTGCCTGTGGGTGGGGTTGGACGAGTGGCTTGTCAAGTTTTCCTTGTTAGAGAAGCTTGTATTGGTGTTCTGGTGGGTGGAGCTGGATCTCTTGTCTCTGGAGGGCATTGAAGTGTCCAGTACCGAGTTTTGGATGTCTATTGGTTTGGCATGGCATTGGGCAGCCTACATTTTAATGCTCAGGGCTGTGTTCCTGCATTGCTGGATAATTAGCATGGTATGTCTTGCTCTGGCACTTGCTGGCTCTTGCGTTGAGCTTGGTTTCCGTGTAAGTATGAAGTATTTTGAATGAGCTCTTATCTATTAATGTTCCCTGGAATCAGGAGTTCTCTGGTCTTCTCAAGTTTTGGATTCAAGTCTCCTGCCTCTAGTTTTCAGTCTTATTCTTACAGTAGCCTCAAGACTTCTCTATTCACACAGCACAGATGAGAAAACATCCTGCAGACTCAGCTTCACTGTGGCTGGGCACTGGCTCTACGCTGCTTTCTCTATCAGCCTGCTGGATGAGTGGGCAGCCTCAGGCACCCCTAGCAACTACACATGGCCAAGTGACTTGGGTTCTCAGCCTCCAGCACACTGCCACCAGACACACACTGTGTGTGCCCCCAGCAGATGCACTGAGGGTCTGAAGGGGCAATCCCATTGGACACACTGAGGACCTGAAGGGGAGATCCCAGTGAAAGAAAGGCAGGCACATAGAATCTCTGAAGACCATTTATCATTTCTGTAACAAACCTCAAACTTACATTACTCCCTATGATCATATAAAACTTTACAATTAAAACAAATTCAAAGTGTAAAAATAAAAATAAACTCAATTCATGGGGTTCTATCCTCTGCAGACATTCATTTCAATTATGTTTACAGATTAGCTTGCTAAAAATAATCTTACCACTGAAAAATTAATCAATAAACTTTAACTTGTTTTTAGCAATAAGTTGGAGAAAGAACTATGGTTCATGAAAAGGAAAAAGAGAGTAAATCCATCACATTCAGCTGACAAAATCTATTGAAAGAACTGCTCAATTTAATTGGATTCAAACATTCCACATACTGCACTTTAAATATTGCATGACTTATTAGTCAATGTAAAATATAATGAGAACTAATTTTACATCTATTAATAAAACTGTGCCAAAAAATCATCAGTGTCAGGCAAGATAGTTAGGGTCCTGTCATGTATGTTGAGTTTTTATGACTCAAATATGCTTCATGCATTACTGATACTTTTTTGATATTCTGATAAATTTCTATTTCCATGAGGTGTAATTGCTGATTCTCGTTGTGTTTCTATCACATATACATTTTCCAGGTTTGATGCTGAGTTTCTTTCTGTCACCCACAGGAAAAAGATACCATTTCACCAGAGCTCGGGTAAGTATGCCTGGCAGTTGGGACTTACAGAAATGCAGGGAGTTAATACTAAAAATGCCCTTAGAGTGACTTATTTGTCTTTCCCTGTTATCTGGGAAAATGTCAAATTTGTTTGCCCTTGTCCATGACTGTGTCATGTGAGTTTCTCTTACTGAGGCTATACTGATTTTTCTTTTTTTTTAATTCACATGATTATAATTGAGACTGTTAAGGAAATATTCATCATACAGCTTGTACACTAACTTCATGATATTTCATAAAAATTTAGCAATGGGAATTATAGGTGTAATAAAGCTAAAGACAATAAATATAGAAAAATACAAACCCTTATGCGAATTTCACCAAAACCATGGTTTCTATCTCTCAGATAAGAAATCCCAATGAAATGTATTACACAGTAGGATTCACCCTCCAGTCATAATTTTTCTAGTGATTCAGTAATCATTCATGCTGGGAAAAGCACTCAGCTAAGTGGTAGGAATAGATAATTAAAAGCTATGGTTCTTGCCTTCAAGTACCTCACAATAAACTTCATGATATTTCATAAAAATTTAGCAATGGGAATTATAGGTGTAATAAAGCTAAAGACAATAAATATAGAAAAATACAAACCCTTATGCGAATTTCACCAAAACCATGGTTTCTATCTCTCAGATAAGAAATCCCAATGAAATGTATTACACAGTAGGATTCACCCTCCAGTCATAATTTTTCTAGTGATTCAGTAATCATTCATGCTGGGAAAAGCACTCAGCTAAGTGGTAGGAATAGATAATTAAAAGCTATGGTTCTTGCCTTCAAGTACCTCACAATCAATAGACCTTGCCAGCAGTATGGTGAAGTAACAGTGTAGTAATTGCTAATCTAGTGTTCCCCTTTACATAAGAATTGCATATAAAACTTAAAAAGTCACCTAGTGAATCAAAAGTTTTAAGGCTAAATCATACCTTGATAATTTCTTGTACTGATTTTAAAATTGTAGGTACATTGAAAATATAAATAATTACAAATATAACTTTTCTCTAAAACTGGTTTGAACCTAGTTACATATAAGGAAGAGCAGAGATTGCAAATCATATATTTAAAGTTTCAGTTGATTGGGAGGTCTGTATTTTTCTTTAAAAATGCTTACTGAGAAGTTTTCCTTATTTCTATTGAATTTAAAATATTATTTACTCTATCTTGCTCCTCTAAGAATGAACATTAGAAAAAGGCATTGTTCTACAAAGTGTAGTAAAGTGAATGTACTTATTTCT
>SJYC01001994.1:0-16358 GCA_006408675.1 Madoqua kirkii
TTTTTTTTTTTTCCCCTCAAAGTATCAGATTTCCTCTGGCTTCAAGGCTACCTTATTGTATTTAACACAAAATTTATTCAGTTCAGTTAAGTTCAGTCACTGAGTCGTGTCTGACTTTTGTGACTCCATGGATGGCAACACACCAGGCTTCCCTGTCCATCACCAACTCCTGGAACTTGCTCAAACTCATGTCCATTGAGTCAATGATGCCAAAGTTTATTACCAGCTTAAAGTTCTTAGATAAATTGCTGCATAATTTTTTAACATTTTGGAATTATTTTTGCAAGTCCAACCTATTCTGGGCACTTGCCCATTATACAAACTTTCTGGCATTTAAAAATCATACTTGCTATGTGACAAGCTCTGGATAAAATTTAAATATGAATATTCATTAGACAGTTACTAATGAGGAAGATCATGGCATCTGGTCCAATCATTTCATGGGAAATAGATGGGGAAACAGTGGAAACAGTGGCTAACTTTATGTTTTTGGGCTCCAAAATCACTGCATATGGTGACTACAGCCATGAAATTAAACTACATTTGCTCCTTGAAAGAAAAGTTATGACCAAGCTCAGTTCAGTTGCTCAGTCGTGTCTGACTCTTCGCGATTCCATGAATTGCAGCATGCCAGGCCTCCCTGTCCATCACCAACTCCTGGAGTTCACTCAGACTCACATCCATTGAGCCCGTGATGCCATCCAGCCATCTCGTCCTCGGTCGTCTCCTTCTCCTCTTGCCTCCAATCCCTCCCAGCATCAGAGTCTTTTCCAATGAGTTAACTCTTTGCATGAGATGGCCAAAGTACTGGAGTTTCAGCTTTCGTATAGTTCCTTCCAAAGAAATCCCAGAGCTGATCTCCTTCAGAATGAACTGGTTGGATCTCCTTGCAGTCCATAGGACTCTCAAGAGTCTTCTCCAACACCACAGTTCAAAAGCATCAATTCTTCGGTGTTCTGCCTTCTTCACAGTCCAACTCTCACATCCATACATGACTACTGGAAAACCATAGCCTTGACTAGGTCGACCTTTGTTGGCAAAGTACTGTCTCTGCTTTTGAATATACTGTCAAGGTTGGTCATAACTTTTCTTCCAAGGAGTAAGTGTCTTTTAATTTCATGGCTGCAATCACCATCTGCAGTGATTTTGGAGCCCCAAATTATAAAGTCTGACACTGTTTCCACTGTTTCCCCATCTATTTCCCATGAAGTGATGGGACTGGATGCCATGATCTTCGTTTTCTGAATGTTGAGTTTTAAGCCAACTTTTTCACTCTCCTCTTTCACTTTCATCAAGAGGCTCTTCACTTTCTGCCATAAGGATGGTGTCATCTGCATATCTGAGGTTATTGATATTTCTCCCAGCAATCTTGATTCCAGCTTGTGCTTCTTCCAGTGCAGCGTTTCTCATGATGTACTCTGCATAGAAGTTAAATAAGCAGGGTGACAATATACAGACTTGATATACTCCTTTTCCCATTGGGAACCAATCTGTTGTTCCATGTCCAGTTCTAACTGTTGATTCCTGACCTGCATACAGATTTTTCAAGAGGCAGGTCAGGTGATCTGATATTCTCATCTCTTTCAGAACTTTCCACAGTTCATTGTGATTCACACAGTCAAAGGCTTTGGTATAGTGTATAAAACAGAAACAGATGTTTTTCTGGAACTCTCTTGTTTTTTCCATGATCCAGCGGATGTTGTCAATTTGTTCTATGGTTCCTTTCGTTTTCTAAAACCAGCTTATTAAAAAGCAGAGGCATTACTTTGCCAACAAAAATCCGTCTAGTCAAAGCTACGGTTTTTCTAGTAGTCATTTGTGGATGTGCGAGTTTGACTGTAAAGAAAGCTGAGCAACGAAGAAGTGATGCTTTGTAACTGTGATGTTCGAGAAAACTCTTGAGAGTCCCTTGGAATTCAAGGAGATCCAACCTCTCCATCCTAAAGGAAATCATTCCTGAGCATTCATTGGAAGGACTAATGTTGAACCTGAAACTCCAATACTTTCGCTACCTGATGGGAAGACACCGTCTAGTCAAAGCTACGGTTTTTCTAGTAGTCATTTGTGGATGTGCGAGTTTGACTGTAAAGAAAGCTGAGCAACGAAGAAGTGATGCTTTGTAACTGTGATGTTCGAGAAAACTCTTGAGAGTCCCTTGGAATTCAAGGAGATCCAACCTCTCCATCCTAAAGGAAATCATTCCTGAGCATTCATTGGAAGGACTAATGTTGAACCTGAAACTCCAATACTTTCGCTACCTGATGGGAAGACCTGACTCATTGGAAAAGACTCTGATGCTGGGAAGGATTGAAGGCAGGAGGAGAAGGGGATGGCAGAGGATGGGATAGTTGGATGGCATCACCAAAGGACACGAGTTTGAGTAGACTCAGGAGTTGGTGATGGACAGGGAGGCTTGGCGTGCTGCAGCCCATGGGGTCATAAAAAGTCAGACATGACTGAGCGATTAAACTGAATTGATAATATTGTTTTTCTGTTTCCTTCTCTCATTTTCCTTTTTCTTAAAATAATTTTCTAAAATCGAATAATCTTTGACTGGGAAATGCTACTGTAAGGGAATTTTATATACCATTTTATTATTGACAGATTTCAGAAGCAACTCTACTGACACATATGAAAGACAGAACTTCTAAAATTGTACCTTTGATATTTATTGAGTGACCTTCATTAAGCTATTAGCTTTATTTGAACCTCCATTTCCTCATCTATTCAATGGCTTGATCATAATGGCTGAGCTAGGCACTTCATGGTCTTAAGCATATTTTAAGTTTTTTGAAGCTGGGGAAGATTGAAGGCAGAAGAAAAGGACATCTAAAGAGGAAATGTTTGGATGGAATCATGGATTCAATGAACATGAACTTGGGTGAAGTCTTGGAGATGGTGAGGGACAGAAAGGCCTGGCATGCTGGAGTCCAAGGATCGCAAAGAATGGGACACACTTAGTGACTGAACAACAGCAACTGTTCTGAGTACTGTAATATATAATTCAAACTTTCCTATCAATGATTTCTGTGAAAAACTAATTTCTTTTACTCTAAGAAATTTCTGTTTAATTATGTACACACCATACAATATGGTGCAAAATCAAGTAAATTTTTATAACAGATGTGCTATATTCTTTTCCACATAGCTCAGCAGTGAGATAGGGAGAATCAGATAATAAAGAAAAAGGAAGAGTAATTGTGTCATAATTTGTGTAAACTAGGGGCAGCAAAAATGTAGGAAAATGGCATAAGATATTTAAATTCATCTCACTGGTCAGCATAAAAATAACAGTAAAAACAGTTTATACCATAAGGAAATTTCCAAACAGGCATAATTTGAATGGTTTACAGCTGAGTAAGATGGTAAAAATCGAAAGAATGGAACACTGGAAAAAAGTTGCAGACTTTACAATTTTGTCATGTCAATCTTGAATTATTTTAAAATGGAATCAAGTAAAGTGTATTGATATACACATACAACATTTTTTCTCAGCAAGGAGGTAAAATCTTAAAGTTCAAACTGGATGTCCAGTGTCATTATCTTCATATTGATAGTTAATCATGAAAATATTAATTCATTTAGAATTTACCTCTATACAATACTTCTAGCTGTTAAAGAATAAAGCAATGTATATATAAACAGAGATACTGCATTACTTACCTGTAATTGTGATTGTTGAAGTATTTATGTCTATGTATCCTTATACTACATAGGAACCTGGAATGTCAGGTCCATGAATCAAGGCAAATTGGAAGTGGTCAAACAGGACATGGCAAGAGTGAACATCGACATTCTAGGAATCAGTGAACTAAAAAGGACTGGAATGGATGAATTTAACTCAGATGACCATTATATCTACTTCTGCAGGCAGGAATTCCTCAGAAGAAATGGAGTAGCCATCATGGTCAACAGAAGAGTCTGAAATGTAGTACTTGGATGCAATCTCAAAAACGACAGAATGATCTCTGTTCGTTTCCAAGGCAAACCACTCAATATCACAGTAATCCAAATCTATGTCCCAACCAGTAATGCTGCAGAAGCTGAGGTTGAATGGTTCTATGAAGACCTACAAGACCTTTTAGAACTAACACCCCAAAAAAGATGCCTTTTCATTATAGAGAACTGGAATGCAAAAGTAGGAAGTCAAGAAACACCTGGAGTAATAGGCAAATTTGGCCTTGGAATGTGGAATGAAGCAGGGCAAAAACTAATAGAGTTTTGCTAAGAAAATGCACTGGTCACAGCAAATACCCTCTTCTAACAACACAGGAGAAGACTCTACACATGGATATCACCAGATGGTCAACACAGAAATCAAATTGATTCTATTCTTTGCAGCCAAAGATGAAGACGCTCTATACAGTCAACTACAACAACAACAACAACAAAAAACAAGACCAGGAGCTGATTGTGGCTCAGATCATGAACTCCTTATTACCAAATTCAGACTTGAATTGAAGGAAGTAGGGAAAACCGCTATACTATTCAGGTATGACCTGAATCAAATCTCTTCTGATTATATAGTGGAAGTGAGAAATAGATTTAAGAAACAGAGGATGAGACGGCTGGATGGCATCACAGACTCGATGGACGTGAGTCTGAGTGAATTCCTGGAGATGGTGATGTACAGAGAGGCCTGTCGTGCTGTGATTCATGTGGTTGCAAAAAGCAAATGTTCTGGGATTGAAAAGACCTAGTATATTTATTTACTACCATCTTCCCACAATGTTTTCCTGTAACATAGTCCTTTTAAAATAAAGTAATAAGATAGACATTTGCCATGCTTTTAAGTTTGTTGTTTCATGCTTTTTTGTATGTAGATTATCTGTAAATTCTGTGAGTGAAAATCCTCTTTTCTTAAAAAAAAAAAAAAAAAACTTTTGTTCATTGTGGAATTGTGTTTGGTGTATTTTTGATGGTTTGTTTGTTTTTTGGTAGTGCAGCATGTAAAATCTTAATTCCCATTGTTAGGTCATTAGAATAGGAAAAAGGAGTCCAGAATGATGGTAGCTAAAAGACAAAGAATGGAAAAGCCCTTGAAAATAGAACAAAGGAAAATCCAAGCACTTGAGTGAGGATCTCAGACAAAGCAAAAAACCCTCCGGGCTAACCCAGTTTACTACAGCAAGCTCAGGGGGTCGATAAAAATCATAAAAAGAACCACCAAAATTGAGCTTCCGGCTTCTCTTCTCTTCCCGTCTTTTGAGTAGGCCCACTCTTACCCTTCAAGGATGTATTTTACTTTGCTTTCTAAATAAAACTGAGCTATAACACTGGCCCATCTGTTGTTTCAAATTTTTGCTGCAGCAAGACAAAACTGAGGAAATTACACACTCCCTCAACATATATGGTGCCATGACTCTGATTTAACCTGGATAGAAAAACCTCGGTTCAGCCCCCACAAGGCGGAGGCCAAGTACAGCAGAAGCCCAACTCGATGAAAGCTCCCACAGTGGAAACTGAATGTGAAAAAAACCCAGTGTAGGGGAAGAGACAAGAAGCCCAGCTTGCTGGAAACTGGACAGCAAAAACAAACTGGGCAGAAAGCTGACAGGGCTCAGTCTTAGAATCAGAAGATCTCCAGTTGGGGTAAGAAGTCCTCACCCCTATGGTTGGAAGAACATATGGCTAATACTATCTTAATTCCTTTATAATCTCTTGTTTCTTGTTTTCTTGAACTCTCTGCAAACAAGCGAGCAGCAGTGGGTGGAACCGAGGGATTTTAAAAAGGCTACTCCCCAGTGTGTCCTGAAGGCTCCACTATCCTGTGTGTTCTAGTGGCTGTTGTCCAAGTTGGTGGGGGTTCTTCTGTCCTTAATCTTCTTTGTGTCAAGGATCAGTCCAATGAAAACTGTGAGCACAGGTCAGGTATTTAGCAGATTTTCTGGTAGGTTATGAAGAAGATTCCTTGGCACGTTTTTCCCACTGCTTTTTCCTCTCATCATTCAGCTCTTCTCTCCATCTATGCCACTACTTATGAAGTGTTGGGCAGGTCATCATCTTTCTAGTTCTGAAAATTGTGCTTGAAACTGTTTACCTACAATTGGAACTCAAATCCATGTTGCAGGAACTCTGCACTATGCTGAATCATTCAGTTGTATACGACTGGAACTTGAGCCCAGCCAAAATGCACGGTGCCTGATTTCGGGACCTAATGAAGCTCAGGTTCTTGATGTCTCATAAAAAAAAATTCAGTGAGAGACACAGTGATAGGTAGGAGGTGAATTTGTTAAGATTCAGAGAGAAATACACTCCAAGAATGTGAGCCATCACATAGGGCAAGTGCAGTGGCCATAGGATGTGGTGTGGTTAGTTTTTGCAAGCTGGGTAATTTCATATGCTAGTGTGTGGGAGGATCATCCCAACAATTAGGGAACCACCCACTCCTGAGACTTTTAACAGTGCCTTGGAACTGTCCTTTATTGAGCCCATCTTTGCATGAAATGTTCCTTGATATCTCTAATTTTCTTGAAGAGATCTCTAGTCTTTCCCATTCTGTTGTTTTTCTCTATTTCTTTGCATTGATTGCTGAAGAATGCTTTCTTATCTCTTCTTGCTATTCTTTGGAGTGCATTCAGATGCTTATAATCTTTTCTTTTCTTCTTTACTTTAAACTTCTCTTCTTTTCACAGCTATTTGTAAGGCCTCCCCAGACAGCCATTTTGCATTTTTGCATTTCTTCTCCATGGGGATGGTCAATAAAGAACAGAAATGGTATGAACCTAACAAAAGTAGAAGATATTAAGAAGAGGTGGCAAAAATACATGGAAGAACTCTACTAAAAAGATCTTCACGATGCAGATAATCACAATGGTGTAATCACTCAAGCAGAGCAAGACATTCTAGAATGTGAAGTCAAGTGGGCCTTAGAAAGCATCACTATGAACAAAGCTAGTGGAGGTGATGGCATTCTAGTTGAGCTATTTTAAATCCTGAAAGATGATGCTATGAAAGTGCTGCACTCAATATGTCAGCAAATTTGGAAAACTCAGCAGTGGCCGCAGGACTGGAAAAGGTCAGTTTTCATTCCATTCCTAAAGAACGGCAATGCAAAAGAATGTTCAAACTACTGAACAATTGCATTCATCTCACATGCTAGTAAAGTAATGCTCAAAATACTCCAATCCTGGCTTCAGCCATATGTGAACTGTGAACTTCCTGATATTCAAGCTGGTTTTAGAAAAGGCAGAGGAACCAGAGATCAAGTTGCCAACATCTGCCAGATTATCAAAAAAGCAAGAGAGTTCCAGAAAAATATCTACTTCTGCTTTATTGACTATGCCAAAACCTTTGACTGTGTGGATCACAAGAAATTGGAAAATTCTGAGAGAGATGGGAATACCAGACTGCCTGACCTGCCTCTTGAGAAATCTGTATGCAGGTCAGGAAGCAACAATCAGAACTGGACAGGGAACAACAGACTGGTCCCAAATAAGAAAAGGAGTATCTCAAGGCTGTATATTGTCACCCTGCTTATTTAACTTCTATGCAGAGTACATCATGAGAAACAGTGGACTGGAAGAAACACAAGCTAGAATCAAGATTGCTGGGAGAAATATCAATAACCTCAGATATGCAGATGACATCACCCTTATGGCAGAAAGTGAACAAGAACTAAAAAGCCTCTTGATGAAAGTGAAAGAGGAGAGCAAAAATGTTGGCTTAAAGCTCAACATTCAGAAAGCGAAGATCATGGCATCCGCTTCCATCACTTCATGGGAAATAGATGGGGAAACAGTGGAAACAGTGTCAGATTTTATTTTGGGAGGCTCAAAAGTCACTGCAGACGGTGATTGCAGCCATGAAATTAAAAGACATTTACTCCTTGGGAGAAAAATTATGATCAATCTAGATAACATATTCAAAAACAGAGACATTACTTTGCCTACTAAGGTCCATCTAGTCAAGGCTATGGTTTTTCCAATAGTCATGTATGGATGTGAGAGTTGGACTGTAAAGAAGGCTGAGCACAAAAGAATTGATGCTTTTAAACTGTGGTGTTGGAGAAGACTCTTGAGAGTCCCTTGGACTGCAGGGAAATCCAACCAGTCCATTCTGAAAGAGATCAGCCCTGGGATTTCTTTGGAAGGAATGATGCTAAAGTTGAAACTCCAGTACTTTGGCCACCTCACACAAAGAGTTAGCTCTTTGGAAAAGACTCTGATGCTGGGAGGGATTGGGGGCAGGAGGAGAAGGGGATGACAGAGGATGAGATGGCTGGATGGCATCACTGACTCTATGGACGTGAGTCTGAGTGAACTCTGGGAAATGGTGATTGACAGGGAAGCCTGGCATGCTGCGATTCATGGGGTCGCAAAGAATCAGACACGATTGAGCGACTAAACTGAACTGAACCAGAAGTGTCCTAGTGCCTCTGGATGTGTTATTTAGCTTGCAGATTGAGGATCAAGATTTAGTTGAATTTGATTTGTCATCTTGGACCCATCTGATTTTAATCTTAGTCAGTTTATGTTATGCCCTTGGACTACATCAATTTTTCAAAAGTTGTGTCTTGTCCCCTTCCTTCCTGTTTTATGCTCTTTTTCTGAGCCCTCTCTGGGCCCACGATGTTGCCTCTACAATATTCTGGAGGGACAACCCAGAAAATAGCTGGCCCTTTGGAGAGAAATACTGTATATCAATCTCTCTAGATATTTAGGCCTGCATCTTCCATGTTTCCTAAAACATGTGCAACAATGGCATCTTTCAGTGAACCCACTAAGGTAGATGCCAGGTACATAATGCCTGCTAGAAATCCATCTGTTGGTGCAATGGCTTCAGAGATGGTTGGACTTCTGGTGATAATGTTTGCCACTCTGGGCGTTAGACCTGCAGAATGTTTTGACCCAAATCTTTGTCACTCTTCTCCTAAAATTACAAACCTACCCCTGGATCAAATCTTCCCTCCACTTTTATGGAACATCTGGTTTGTTGCCTCTTATCAATTTATTCTTAAGCCACTTACTAACTCCAACAGCCAGCACCCTTCCCCCCTTGTAGGCAATATCACTCTACTACACTTATTATTTGTGTTTAATTTATTTTAATTGGAGGTTAATTACTTTACAATATTGCAGTGGCTTTTGCCATACATTGACATAAATCAGCCATGGGTGTACATGTGTTCCTCATCCCTCAGGGTCATCTCAGTGCACCAGCCCTGAGTACTCTGTCTCATGCATGGAACGTGGACTGGAGATCTGTTTCACATATGATAATATACATGTTTCAATGGTATTCTCTCAAGTCACCCCACCCTCACCTTCTCCCATAGAGTCCAAAATACTGTTCTATACATCTGTGTCTCTTTTGCTGTCTCACATATAGGGTCATCATTATCATCTTTTTAAGTTCCATATATATGTGTTAGTATATTGTACTGGTGTTTTTCTTTCTGACTCACTTCACTCTGTATATTAGTCTTCAGTTTCATCCACCTAATTAGAACTGATTCAAATGTATTCTTTTTAATGGCTGAGTAACATTCCGTTATGTATATGTACCACAGCTTTCTTATCCATTTGTCTGCCTACAGACATCTAGGTTGCTTCCATGTCCTGGCTATTGTAAACAGTGCTGCAATGAACATTGTGGTACACATGTCTCTTTCAGTTCTGATTTCCTCAGTGTGTATGCCCAGCAGTGGGATTGCTGTGTTGTATGGCAGTTCTATTTCCAGATTTTTAAGAAATCTCCACACTTTTCTCCATAGTGGCTGTACTAGTTCACATTCCCACCAACAGTGTAAGAGGATTCCCTTTTCTCCATACCCTCTCCAGCATATATTGTTTGTAGATTTTTGGATAGCAGCCATTCTGACAGGCGTGAAGTAAAATTCTCACTGTTTGCAGATGACATGATCTTCTACATAGAAAACTCTAAAGACTCCACCAGAAAATTACTAAAGGCTTAATCTGTAGACAGGTGGGACATTAGGCCAAAGAGTGTCCAAACAGTGACAAGTCTCCTAAAATGACTTGTTACAAATGTGATCAATTGGAACATTGGGTGGTACTCTGCCCTGGGGACCCTAGAATCTCAAGGTTAAATGCCAAGCCTTCCCTCACGATAGTTCAACTGGACTGCAGTGGTCTACTCCATCCAGCCCATCTGTCACAGATAACCATCATGGGGCTGGAGCCAAAGGTGCAACTGATGTGGCAGGTAGGTCTGAAATTTCTCGGTTGATATAAGAAGTCTCCTGAGACTACTCCATAGACTTCTCCTTCCGAACTTGTACTATTTTGGGTGTTGCAGGAAAAACAGTTACAAAAATATTCACCTGAGCACTTCTTTGCTGGGTGGATAAATATTTTCCCACCAGTTTCTGGTGGTACTTGAGTGTCCTATTCCCTTATTGAGAAGAGATCTTTCCATGCCTTCGAAATCTTGAAGCTATTGCAGTCCTGCCTGATAGAAAGTGCTTTAAAACTCTCTTTTAGGAGCAAACTCTTTTTACCAGCCACCAATAGAAACAACTCCTGAAAGGGAGAGGCCATTTATGCATGTCTTATCAGAGAATCCTCAGATATCAAGCAGTGCTGATAGAAAATCCAGGACTGATTATATCCCCTTGTAAGGTTCTTAACCCAGCCACCCTCCTGCCTACTCTGGAGGACTCTCTGCCCTTTCACTCTTGCCTGGAAACCTTGGACCACTGGACAAAACTGAGAGGGATTGTCAGAAGATCCTCTGACTAATCTTGAGGAAGTCTGGCACACTAATGGAAGCAGCTTTGTCTTGAATGGAAAAAGGCTATGCAGTAGTCTCCAATTTTGAGACCATAGAGGCTAAACGTTTGCCACCAGGCATTTCAGCCCAATTAGCTGAGCTCATCATCCTGACTTGAGCTTTAGAGCTGGGAAAATAAAAATGAGTAGTCATTTATACTGACTCCAACTGTGCCTTTCTGGTGCTACACGCATATGTTGCTATTTGAAAAGAAAGAGGCTACTTGACCACCCGAGGGCCCCCAATCAAATATGGTGACCAAATCCATAGGCTCTTGGGGGAAGTCCATCTGCCCACTGAGGTTTCAGTCTTCCACTGTAAAGGACATTAAAAAAGGAGCATGGAAGTGACATCAGGGAACCAATCAGCTGATCAGGCAGGTAAGATTGTAGCATTACAAAACAACAACCTAATAGGGGTTGCCACCTTAGTTCCACAGACTAATTTGCCAGAAACTCCTTCATATACTAAAGGTGAGACTCTTAAAGCTAAGAGTGAGGGCTTTCAAAAAGATCATATAGCGTGGTTCCAAAAGGAGGGACTCCTTTTTCTACCTGGGAACCTCCAAAGGAAGTTGGTTAACTCCTTTCATGCCACCACTCATTTAGGAGAAAAGGCCCTCCAAAGATTACTAGAAAGGTCATTCAGAGGAACAGGCCTCCAAACAACTATAAGGCAAATGGTCTCCTCTTGTTCCACTTGCCAGAAAAGCAACCTCCAAGGAGCTCAAAGACTCCAGCTAGTGCAGCCCATCCAATGACATGGAACCTACCCAGGAGAGGGCTAGGAGTTGGACTTCACCCAGATGCCAGTTTCTCAAGGGTATAAATACCTATTAGTCATGACAGATACATTCACAGGAGGGATTGAAGGCTTTCCCATCTGGACTGAGAAAGCTGAGGAGGTGGTTAAAAACAAACAAACAAACAAACAAAATTGCTTCATGAAATCATTCCAAGATTTGGTCTGCCCAGGTCATTACAAAGTGACAATGGGATATCATTTACTTCCTAGGTCACCTAAGGGATCTCTAAAGCATTGGGCATTACTTATTACCTCCACTGTGCCTGGAGGCCTCAGTCTTCAGGAAAAGTAGAAAAAGCCAACCAATTCTTAAAATCAGCTATAAAAAGATAACCCAGAAGACCTCCTTGGGATGGAAGGAGAATTTACCAATAGCTCTCCTCTACACCATATTGCCCCTAAGGAACAGGTTGGTCTCAGTCTTATGAGATGCTGTATGTGAGACCTTTTGTTTATGTTAATGACCTCTTCCTAGATCCAGAGGCTCAGACCTTCCAGTCTTCTGCCAGGCCATTGGGCAATTCCAATAGGATATGCTTGTGGGGTGTCAGCTAGGACCAAAAGACTCTAAAGAGCCACTACTGTATGCTCCAGGGACTCACATCCTAATTAAAGTCTGGAAAGATGGGTCCCTAAAGGCTCGACTCCAGCCCAGATGGAAGGGCCTCTACCCTGTAATACTTTCTACCCCCCATGGCAGTCATGTTTCCCGGACATGACTCCTGGATTCACTACTCATGAGTCAAGCCATGGAAGAAAACAGAAGAGAATATTCACACCTGTGAGCCCCTGGGAGATCTCAGATACCTATTCAGGACTGCAAATGAATGCCATTCTATTAATTTCCTGGGGATAAGATTTCTCAGGATAGCTCTAAAGAGCCAACACATCTTGACAGGAGTTGTATTCCAAAACAGCCAGGAGATAGATCTTCTGATCACTGAATAAGGAGGGACTTGAGCCATCCTGAATGAGATGTGTTGTTTCTTGGTAAATACCTCCAACTAAGTTAAAGAAAGCCTAAAAACATCCAGCTCCTACTGGATCTCAAAGAATGAGCTGAAGGGTTCTCAGGGTGGCTCTCTTTGGGGATCCTTATCCTGGAGAGAGAAAATTTGGAAGTGGCTAACGCCCCTACTAACAACCCTTGTTATCATCACATTGATGCTGCTTATGGCTGCTCCATGTATTATTGATTGTCTAACCCGTTTTGTGTCTGACCAGGTCAACAAGCTACAATATGTCAGTTTAACAAGGGTATATGAAACTATAGCCGACCATGGAAAATGACACTCACCCTTAGATGGACACAGTTATAAGAACTCTGAGGCTTGAGACTAGCAAGAATGGGAGGCCCAATGCTCCTCGCCATCCCAGCTCAGCAGGAAGTAGCCAGATGGACCTCGACAACCCTGTTCCCAAAGAATTGGGCCTCCCATCTCTTGAGGGAAGAATGTTAGGTAGTTAGAATAGGAAAAACATTTTCCTTCAAACTTTTGCTGTGGTAAGACAGAACCGAGGAAATTACATACTCCCCCAACACCATGACCCACCAGGTGGAAACCCAGAGTCACATCCACTGGCCTAACAGGGAAGTCCTGATTTTAAATCCATTTTATTAGCCACAAAGAAAATGAGACTTTATTTCCACCTAGCACTTTGGGAATAATAAAAATTTTAATTTGTCCAAAAGTTTTGAATAAGACTCTTTATGTAGTTTTGAAAACATTTCACCAAAACAGCAAGGACAGAGCAAAATCCCAGCCCCTGTCAGGCCTGCCTGGCTGCACAGCCACCAGAGAGTCACTCTTCACATCCTACTGGTTTCCATCCCTGAGGACTGAAGGAAAATGAGATCCTAGCTACAGCTGAATTCAGAGTAACCTGTTTATACCATTTAGAGGTCACTGATTTGTGTTAGCCTGACAAAGAGCTAAATATGTCAAGACTCTCTTGCTTACTTCCGTAGTATCAACACAAATTTCAAGCTTTCACTCTCCACTGTCATCATCTTATCCTCTCCTCTGTGATCTCCAATTACTTTATTTTTCCTTTTTCTCTGGCCAAAATCCTTAGTCTCTCTTTCCAGCATGCCTTCTTAAGATTCTTATTAGTAAAGCATAAGCTCACTTGCTTTTCTAACCTTTCCTTGCTTAAAATGAAGTCTAGCTTTTCACTAAGGACTTTGTTTCCACAAAAAGAGGCTGCCCTTTGGATACACCAACAACTGGTCAAGTTTACCACACAAATGGATTTCAGGTTATGATGAGTTCTTTGTTACTCAGAGACATTTCCCCTTGCCCCATGACCCCAGGCCGGAAATTTAATCACTATTTTCTTTAAAAACTAAATAAAATAGTAACCAAGCAAAATTATCCTGTTGGGCTTGTGGCATTTAGTTTACTATTCTCTACTTTTTAAAAAATATTGTGTTCTCTACTAATAACAACATCTTTAAATCTACCAGTGACATTAATTAAAGATCTTGATATCTGAATCACAATGTCTGTCTCTTTCTCCACCCGTGAACTACAAACCTGATTTATATAAGGTACCAATCCATGAATTAGGATTATCATATCCTAGATCTGCTTATTTCTGTCACTCTATGTTTACTACAATTTCCAGTCATAATTTCAAACTGCTAAGCCTCTAAGTTCTGTTCAGTTCAGAGGCTCGGTCATCTCTGACTCTTTGCAATCCCATGGACTGCAGCCACCAGGCATCCCAGTCCATCACCAACTCCCAGAGATTGCTTTAACTCATGTCCATTGAGTCAGTGATGTCATCCAATTATCTCATCCTCTGTCATCCACTTCTCCTCCTGCCTTCAGTCTTTCCTAGCATCAGTGTTTTTCATATGAGTCAGCTCTTTGCCTCAAGTGGCCAAAGTATTGAAGCTTCAGCTTCAGCATCAGTTCTTCCAATGAATATTCAAGACTGATTTCCTTTGGGATTGACTGGTTTGATCTTGCAGTCCAAGGGTTTCTCAAGAGTCTTCTCCAACACCACAGTTCAAAAGCATCAATTCTTTAGCACTCAGCTTTCTTTATAATCCAACTCTCACATCCATACATGACTACTGGAAAAACCAAAGTTTTGACTAGATGGACTTATGTTGGCAAAGTAATGTCTCTGCTTTTTAATATGCTATTTAGGTTAGTCATACTTTTTCCTCCAAGGAGCAATCATCTTTTAATTTCATTGCTGCAGTCACCATCTGCAGTGATTTTGGAACGCTCCAAAATAAAGTTTCTCAGTGTTTCCATTGTTTCCCCATCTATTTGCCATGAAGTGATGGCATGATCTTAGTTTTCTGAATGCTGAGTTTTAAGCCCACTTTTTCAGTCTCGTCTTTCACTTTCATCAAGAGGCTCTTTAGTTCCTCTTCACTTTCTGCCATAAGGGTGGTGTCATCTGCATATCTGAGGTTATTGATATTTCTGTGGTCAGTCTTGATTTCAGCTTGTGCTTCTCCAGCCCGGCATTTCACATGATGTACTCTGCATATAAGTTAAAGAAGAAAGTTTCAATAATTTCTAGACCAGCAGTCTCTGGTGATACTACATGTTTTTCCACCTGTCACCCCCGTTTCCGCCTGATGTTCCAGTCTTTAAATTTCAAAGTCCCTGGTCAATCTGTTAACTCTCATTTGACTAAGATGTTTATTATTCCACTGGAATTCTCATTGTATTCTTATATTACAAACAAGAGGCGGGGGAAAAAGATGGCAGCGGAATAGGACGGGGAGGACACTTTCTCCCTCACTACTTCATCAAAAGAACACTTCAATGCTGAATAAATTCCACAAAACAACTTCTGAAGGCTGGCAGAAGACATCAGGTATCCAGCAAAGCAGATTATTGGCTTCAAAAACAGGTAGGAATAAATATAAGGGATGAGAAAAGAGACAAAGGAAGTAGAGAGGGAGCCTAGTCCCGGGAAGGGAATCCCATCCCGGGAAGAGACCCTTAAAAAGAGAGGTTGCCAAGCTCCAGGGAACTTTTCTCACAGCAGAAGCTGTGCCGAGCCTGGGAAGCACAGATGGCAACTTAACAGGAAGGGAAAATTAATAAAAACCAACAGATCGCAAACCCAACAGTAAATCCCCTAGCGGATAAGCAGCACAAACTCCTGCCTCCGAAAACGCAGGCTCTGAAGGGCTTTTTGCAAGAGTCATCTAGCAATGCGGCCAGAATCGGGTCCGAGAATCGAGCCGTGGGAAACGCAGAGTCTGTAGGGCTTTTCTCGAGAACCGCGTAGTAATGCAGCCAGAATCGGGTACGAGAATCGGGCTGTGGGAAAAACAAGCGTCAGTGCTTTTCGCGAGAATCAGGTCGTAACGCGCCAGAATCAGGTCCGCGCGTGGGGCCAGAATGAACTAACTCGGTTGTATCTGAAAGGCCGGCGCACAGAACAAAGGATGAATTGGAAATAGCCGGTCCCAGACCATCCCCCTCCACTGACGGGCAGACAGAGACATAAGTGCAGGAAGGGGAGAAATCGCGCAGCTCAAAAGAGGCAATTCCTAACAAATTTCAAGCAGATTTCTTTGCTAACTAAGACTTCTGGGGGCCTCTGGACAATCATCATCCACCTCAGAAAGAGCCCCAGCGGCACTCCCAGAAATCTGAGCAGCACAACAAGCCCAGAAATCGCAGCGATTGCATAACGAGCAAACAGAAGAAATCAGAGGGAACTGCCATGGTAGCGCCCCCACACAGATCGCAACGCCAGTTTTTTTTTTTTTTTTCTTTTTTTTTATTCTCTTTTTTTGGTGGGGGGCGGGGGGTTGAGATGGAAGCATGATTTTTTTCTTT
>SJYC01001995.1:0-12556 GCA_006408675.1 Madoqua kirkii
CCATTCTAAGGAGATCAGCCCTGGGATTTCTTTGGAAGGAATGATTCTAAAGCTGAAACTCCAGTACTTTGGCCACCTCATGCAAAGAGTTTACTCATTGGAAAAGACTGATGCTGGGAGGGATTGGGGGCAAGAGGAGAAGGGGACGACCAAGGATGAGATGGCTGGATGGCATCATGGACTCAATGAATATGAGTCTGAGTGAACACCAAGAGGTGGTGATGGACAGGGAGGCCTGGCATGCTGCCATTCATGGGGTTACAAAGAGTCAGACACGACTGAGCAACTGAACTGAACTGAACACCGAACTATAAAATAATAAATCACAAAGGTATAATATACACAGAGGTACTATAGTCAGTAATACTGTAACAACCTTTGGAACTCTCTGGAGATCCAGTGATTAAGAATCTGCCTTCCAAAACAAGAGAAACTACTCACACCTGTTGGAATAACTGTCATCAAAAAGACAAATAACAAAAATTGGTGATAATGAAGAGAAAAGAAAAATCTTGTACAATGTTAGTGCAAATGCAAATTACTGCAACAACTATGGAATATTATGGAATGTCCTCAAAAAAACTAAAATTAGAACCACCATGTTATCTAGCAATTCTACTCCTTGGTATACATCCAAAGAAAACAAATACATAAATTTGAAAAGATACATGTAGTCCAACGATCATAACAGTGTCATTTTTAATAGTCAAGATATGAAGCAACCTAAATGCCTATTTAGGTTAAATGGGTAACAAAGACATGATATACACAATGGAATATTACTCAGCAGTAGAAAGACTGAGATTTTGCCATTTGCAACATGAATATACATGGAAGTTACTTTGCTTAATGAAGTAGGACTTCAGTGAAGTAAGAGAAAGATGAATAGACCGATATGTGGAATCTAAAAAATAAAAGTGTATATAACAAAATAAAAAGAACTCCAAGATATAGAAAACAAACTAATGACTACTAGTGAAGAGAGAGAGGCAGAGAGGAGAAGACTGGGCTATGTGATTAAGCTTCCATGTATAAAATAGGTAAGCAACATGGATATATTGTTATAGCATAGAGAAATACATGCAGTATTTTGTAATAACTTCAGATGGAATATAATCTATAAAAATATTGAAGCACTGTGTTGTACAACTAACTAACATAACATTGTAAAACAACTCTACTTCAATTAAGAAATATTTTACTCAGCTTGGCATGAGGTGAATGAAGAATCCTTGAGTAGTTTGAATGTGAAAGGCTTTACCACTTTGAGGAAACCTAAGCAGCCCATCTAAGTCTGTGCCTCATTCCTACTCAAAAGGCCATACAGTCAGCAACCTGGCAAAATGGAAAGGACATGGAACTCACAGGCTGAAAATGAATCTTGGCATTGTTATTTCCTATTTGCATGGCTATGTTCACACTTCACAACATAAATTATAATATCTGTAAAATGGTGTTATAGTCAGGAATTTCAAATATATATAATACACATATAATATATATTTATATATTATATAATTATATTTATTATATTATATAATTTCATATAATATATAATAATATATAATATATTATTTAATATATTGTATTTTATATATTTATAATTATAAATTATACTATATAATATATATGTATTATATATATATATTTGAAATTCCTGATCTTTTTTCAAAATTCAGACTTAAACTGAAGAAAGTAGGGAAAGTTGCTAGAGTATTCAGGTATGAGCTAAATCAAATCCTTTATGATTACACAGTGGAAGTGACAAAGAGATTCAAGCGATTAGATTTGATAGACAGAGTGCCTGAAGAACTATGGATGGAGGCTTATAACACTGTACAGGAGGCAGTGAAAAAAACCATCTCCAAGAATAAAAAATGCAAAAAGGGAAAATGGCAGTCCAAGGAGGCCTTACAAATAGCTAAGAGAAGAGAAGTGAAAGTCAAAGGAGAAAAGGAAAGATATAAGCCTCTGAATGCAGAGCTCCGAAGAATAGCAAGGAGTGGAAAAGCCTTCCTCAGTGATCAATGCAAAGAACTAGAGAAAAATAATAGAATGGGAAAGACTAGAGATCTCTTCAAGAAAATTAGAGATAGAAATGGAATATTTCATGCAAAGATGGGCACAATAAAGGCGAGAAGTGGTATGGACATAACAGAAGCAGAAGATACTAAGAAGAGGTGGCAAGAATACACAGAACTGCACAAAAAAGATCTTCATGACTGAGATAATGAATATGGTGACTCACCTAGAGCCAGATCCTGGAATGTAAAGTCAAGTGGGCCTTAGGAAGCATCACTATGAACACAGTTAGATGACAGAATTCCAGTTGAGTTATTTCAAATCCTAAAAGATAATGCTGTGAAAATGCTGTACTCAAAATGCCAGCAAATTTAGGAAACTCAGCAGTAGCCACAGGACTGGAAAAGGTCGATTTTCATTCCAATCCCAAGGAAAGGCAATGCTAAAGAATATTCAAACTACCACACAATTGCACTCATCACACACACTCAGATGGTAAAGTGTTTGCCTATAATATGGAAGACCCGGGTTCAGTCCTTGGGTTGGGAAGATCTCCTGGAGAAGGAAATGGCAACTCACTCCAGTATACTTGCCTGGAGAATCCTATGGGCGGAGGAGCCTGGTAGGCTACAGTCCATGGGGTCGCAAAGAGTTGGACACGACTGAATGACTTCACTCACTTCATACACTAGCAAAGTAATGCTCAAAATTCTCCAAGTTACTTTTCAGCAGTATGTGAACTGAGAACTTTCAGATATTTAAGCTGGATTTAAGAAAGGGAGAGGAACCAAAGATCAAATTGCCAACATGCATTGGATCATAGAAAAAAAAAAACAAGAGAATTCCAGAAAAAACATCTGCTTCATTGACTACACTAAAGCCTTTGATTGTGTGGATCACAACAAATTGGAAAATTCTGAAAGAGATGGGTATACCAGACCACCTGACCTGCCTCTTGAGAAACCTCTATGCAGGTCAAGAGGCAAAAGTTAGAACCAGACATGCAACAATAGACTTTTCCAAATTGGGAAGAGAGTATGTCAAGGCTGTATATTGTCACCCTGCTTATTGAACTTATATGCAGAGTGAAGTGAAGTCACTCAATTGTGTCTGACTCTTTGCGACCCCATAGACTATAGCCTATCAGGCTCCTCCATCCATGGGGTTTTCCAGGCAAGAGTACTGGAGTGGGTTGCCATTTCCTTCTCCAGGGGATCTTCCCTACCCAGGGATCCACATCATGCGAAATGCCAGGCTGGATGAAGGGCAAGTTGGAATCAACATTATCAGGAGAAATATCAATAACTTCAGAGGTGCGGATGACAGCACCCTATGGCAGAAAGCAAAGAGGAACTGAAGAACCTCTTCATGAAATTGAAAGAGGTGACCGAAACAGGTGGCTTAAAAGTCAACATTCAAAAACCTAAGATCATGGCATCTGGTCCCATCACTTCATGACAAATAAATGGGGAAAGAGTGGAAATAGTAACAGACTTTATTTTGGGCGGCTCCAAAATCACTGCAGATAGTGACTCCAGCCATGAAATAAAAAGACACTTGCTTCTTGGAAGAAAAGCTATGACCAACCTAGACAGCATATTAAAAAGCAGAAACAATACTTTGCCAACAAAGGCCCATCTAGTCAAAGCTGTGATTTTTCCAATATTCATGTATGGATGTGAGAGTTGGACTATAAGGAAAGCTGAGCACCAAAGAACTGATGGTTTTGAACTGTGGTGTTGGAGGAGACTCTTGAGAGTCTCTTGGATTTCAGGGAGACCAAACAAGTCAATCCTAAAGGAAATCAGTCTGAATATTCATTGGAACAACTGATGCTGAAACTGAAGCTCCAATATTTTGGCCACCTGATGTGAAGAACTGACTCATTTGAAAAGACTCTGATTCTGGGGAAAGATTGAAGGTGGGAGGAGAAGGGGATGACAGAGGATGAGATATTTGAATGGCATCACCGACTCAATGGACGTGAGTTTGAGTAAGCTCTGGGAGTTGGTGATGAACAAGGAGGTCTGGCGTGCTGCAGTCCGTGGGGTCGCAAAGAGTCAGACCCGACTGAGCAAACAAACTGAACTGAATCACTGTAGATGGTGACTGCAGTCATGAAATTAAAAGACATTTGCTCCTTGGAAGAAGAATTATGACCTAGACAATATGTCATTAAAAAGCAGAGACATTACTTTGCCAACACAGGTCCATATAGTGAAAGCTATGGTTTTTCCAGTAGCTGTGTATGGATGTGAGAGTTGTATCATAAAGAAAGCTGAGTGCCAAGTAGTTGATGCTTTTGAATTGTCATGTTAGAGAAGACTCTTGAGAGTTTCTTGAACTTCAAGGAGATCAACCCAGTCAGCCCTAAAGGAAATCAATCCTGAATTTTCATTGGAAGGACTGATTATAAAGTTGAAGCTGAATACTTTGGCCACTTGTTGAGAAGAACTGACTCATTTGAAAAGACCCTAATGCTGGGGAAAGATTGAAGACAAGGAGGACAATGAGATGACAGAGGATGAGATGGTTGCATCACATCACCGACTAATAGATGAGTCTGAGCAAGCTCTCGGAGTTGGTAAAGGACAAGGAAGGCCTGGCTTTCCACAGTCCATGGGGTCACAAAGAATTGGACACAACTGAGTGACTGAACTGAACTGAATATATTCACACAGTGTCTGACACATTAAATGGTAGCCTGTGAACTGTTAGTAATATTATTATTATTATCATTAAAATGAGCATGTAATGGTAAGGTTTTAGATTAGTTGCAGCTTTTTTTTTAATGATTCCATGGATCGGCTTGGTGTTCTTCAAGCCTAGCTCATTTAAGATTATTTTGTTTAAGACCACTCAGTGACGTGTCTGGCAGTTGGTACCTTATTGGTCTAAGAGGACCTCAGCTTGGACAATTCATTTTTGCTTCATATAGTATCCCCTGTTCTAGCTAGTCTATGCTTCTTCACATGGGAGTCTCAGAGTTCCAAATAGGAACATGGAAGCAAGGCTCAAAATGCAAATGTTTTCTGAGTCTCTGCTCACATCATGTTTGCTAGTGCCTGAATGGCCAGGCAAATCATCAGATAGACAATTAGGATGTAGAGTCTATGTGGGACAGCGCTGCCAAAGACATGGATAAAGGGTATGAAATGACTGGTAGACATTTTCACCAAGATCTACCAAAATCCCTAATTATATTAGGGATATAGTATCCCTCTTTGGAGTCTATGGCACAAAAGGAATTTGTAAGTTTCCTTCATAATTTAACACTTGTTTCATTTCTTCCATTTCATTTGGCATGAATATGTCTAGTTTCTTATTTCTAATTGTTTTCCATCAAATGATGGATTTATCCTAGGATTGTAATACTATATGTGTCCAATGTACTCACAACTAATTTATTTTGAAAATGAAGACGATATACTAGTGATTCTTCTGTCTGGATATGTGTGTGCATGTGTGTGTTAGTCACTCATCATGTCTGACTCTTTGTCACCCCATGAACCATAGTCCACCAGGCTCCTCTGTCCTTTGAATTCTCCATGCAAGAATATTGGTGTGGGTAGCCATTCCCTTCTCCAGGGGATTTTCCTGATCCAGAGATTGAAACCAGGGCTCCTGCATTGCAGGCACATTCTTTACCATCTGAGCCACCAGGGAAGCCCCATCTGGATATGGGAATTGCTAAATACATAACACTGTAAAGCCACATCACATTGATAAAACTTAAAGGATTTTCCTAATATCTGTCACTTGTTACTATGCTGTGGGACTTGTTGCTATTTGAAGAATTGTGTCCTGGTGCAGTAGACAGCAATTTTGCTCAAACTAAGTCATCCTGTCCTTGGCTGTTGCATACTCGTACATTCTCTCGG
The DNA here is from genome assembly GCA_006408675.1 of Madoqua kirkii. Classification (NCBI taxonomy): domain Eukaryota; kingdom Metazoa; phylum Chordata; class Mammalia; order Artiodactyla; family Bovidae; genus Madoqua; species Madoqua kirkii. The sequence continues at coordinate 5,904 of SJYC01001995.1, forward strand.
GTTTAGTTGTTTCTCTGCTCTCTGCTGTGATGTTACATTGCTTCAGGCTGTGATTCAGTGAATCCTTCAAAAGCATCCTTGGGCGCTCGTGCTCAACCAATGTTCTCGAGCTTAATCTAAGCTACTTTTCAGTGTACTTTATTTTTCCATCACTCATAATCCTAACATGTTTGAGCTCAGCAAGGGTGAATTTCTGATATTTGAGTATCTGGCTACTAAAAGCTTTGTCTATCACATGTTATGAAGAAAAATTTGAGAAATAAGAGCAGAATTTATCCAAATAGCTAAATGGGACATTTGTAAGTATCACAGTCACATAAATAGGAAAGGACATTTTCACATCATGTAAGCTGAAAAACTATAAGGTAACAAGTTCCAGACCAAAATCAGCTTTTCCATCTCCTGAGGGAGGCAGTGACATATGAATTTCAGACAGTTTAAAAAATAAGATTACCAGCTTTCTGGACATGATGTAGTTTTCCACAGCTCAGTAAGCAAACATGGTCTTAAACACAAACTGGCTTCTTCCTGGAATATTGTTGCATTATTTATAGTCTCTGAAACAAGGATGATTTTCTCTTTCATGTTGGTTTATTTTGAATTTTGAAGCAGTTTACTCTGAGCATGACCCAAGCTTCCTCTGTTACACGAGTTGCTTTAACTCCTGGATTCTCCTGTGGCCATCATTGCCTAGTCTGGGAATCCTGAGGCTGTTTTGAATTACAAGAGGTTAATCAGAAGAACTGGTCACAATACAGTAAATGATGAAATAATCTTGAGTTTGTAAAAGCCATCAAGAGAACTCTCAAGACAAGTGGAAAGTTCTCAGTTTAGGCACAAAAACTGAGCTTCCTCCACCCTTGTGGTCTTCATTGTTGGACCCCTGTCACTGAAACAAGATATTTGTCTTCACCTTCACTGTGGAATGGTCATGCATGTTTATTATACATGCTGTTGCCACCAAAAAAGCAGATATAGGGGTGTTCTTCTTAAGAACATTTTAATTCTTTGGAGGGACTCCCAAAAATTGCTTCATTTTGTTCTCTGTTGTTTAAAACAGCGCATTCCAAGTCTTAATCCCCTCACCTTGCTATCAAGTTAGCTTTTTCAAAATCCTTAATATCATTTATTCTAAGAGATCCACTAGATATCTAAGCTAATAAATATTACAAAATATTATTTATTCTGAATAAATAAATTTCAAAATATTACAACAATTAGTGTTTCAAAACTTAAACCTTGCTATACCAATAAGAGCCAACTTTGTGAGTCACTTTTCACCTTTCTCACTTACTTTTCTAAGAGAATCTCAAAGATTAAAATGCCTTTTGTTCTTTCAGTAATCATATTTCATTGAATGAGATTTAAAATGAACTCATTGCTGCTGCTGCTAAATCACGTCAGTCATGTTCGACTCTGTGACCCCATAGAGTGCAGCCCACCAGGCTCCTCTGTCCCTGGGACTCTTCAGGCAAGAATACTGGAGTGGGTTGCCATTTCCTTCTCCTGTGCATGAAAGTGAAAAGTGAAAGTGAAGTCACTCAGTCATGTCTGACTCTTCTCGACTGTAACCTACCAGGCTCCTCCTTCCATGGGATTTCCCAGGCAAGGGCACTGGAATGGGTTGCCATTGCCTTCTCCAATGAACTCATTACTTTGTAGTAAAGCGAGGCACACTTGAGGTTCCATTGGACCCCCATCTCTGGATTCTGCTCTGACATCACTCCCATATACATCATTCTCTTTTTCATATCCTCTTACAACTTTTCCCAATTGTCTTATTTTTTTCCCACCCCGTTTATCTATCTCCTATTCTTCATCTTTATTGTTGTTGTTGTTTAGTTGCTAAGTCATATCCAATTCTGCGACCCATGGACTGTAGCACACCAGGCTTTCATCTACCTCTACTAATTACGGGTTCTTCTCCCCCCAATCCTCTCGTCAGTGATACAGTACTGTTCTACTTCAGTGCATGCCATGCCATGCATGTGTGTGCTCAGTTATATCTCATTCTTTGAGACCCTATGGACTGTAGCCTGCTGGGCTACTCTGCCCATGGGATTTTCCCAGCAAGAATACTGAAGTGGGTAGCCATTTCCTCCTCCAAGGGATCTTCCCAACACAGGGAATGAATCCATGTCGCCTTCATCGGCAGGAGGATTCTTTACCACTGTACCACCTAGGAAGCCTCTACTGTACAGCAAGAGAGATTTCTGTACAGTATATCCTCACTTCCTATCTGTGAATCTGTGTGTATACACACATATGGGTGCATACCTTAGTTCATTCATCACAGACTGGATGCCTTAAACATTTGTTTATCAAGCTAGGAAGTTCACAATCAAGGCACCACCAGATTTGGTATCTGGTGAGTCTCTGCTTCCTGGTTCACATACAAATATTGTCTAGCCGTATCCTCACATGCCAGAAGTGTCAAGGGAGATCTCTTCAATCCCTTTTATAAGGGCAGTAGTCCAGTTCATGAAGACTCCGCCCTGGTGACCTGGTCACCTCTCAATGCCCCACTTCCTAACAGCATCATGATGAGGATTAGCATTTCAGCATATGAATTTGGAGCATTACAGACATTAGGTCCATAGCAGGGCAGGTATGCTTTTGTGGTGGGCATGAGTGAGAAGTAGAGACAGTGATGGTGGTGGTCACTGCGGCATGGTTTTTATAAGTGAGATTTTTTAAATATTCTCACCCAAAGGAATCCAATGGACCTATGTTTACACATAATAATGAAGAGAGATTCCTTTCAGATTTAATTCAGAATCTTTAAACATTTAGTGAAATGTGCATTTGCCCTTTCGGGGCTTTTAAGTACAGAATATTTTGCATTATATAAAATACATAATTTATTCAAGTAATGATTACTTAATGTTTTTTCTAAGGTAAACTTCATATTATCTTGCTCTCATTTGCTATTTTCTGTTCATTTGGGCAACAGCATTCCCTACCTGATCTGTCATGTACATTTTCAATGAGGCTCCCTGAGGTCATTACTGTGATGAATAAAGGAATCTGTACGTCTGTACTACACAGTCCTCACTGAATTAATGAGAGCCATGCCAGTGGGGCTAAATCAAGCCTATCACTTCTGAAAGGCTTTGATTTTCAGACATTCATACCAATTACCATGTTGTTGTTGACAAGACAATGAGATATCCAGCATAATATTGGTCAAAATTATTTTTACTGAAGGGAGATGACGAATGTGAACCTAGATGTACTATGACTTTTTCAAAGGGTAAATTTTTTTATGAAGGAGAAAAAAAACGAAGGGGAAAAAACCTTATACCTTCTGTTGGAAATGAAACATAGCTGTACTTAGATTTTTTCATTTCATTCAAACTAGAGTTGGTGGAACTCAGCAGGGTGGTGTTGGGGACATTCTCTAATTTCCTGATCTTGTTCATCAGAAGCATATTAAGCCTCCTAAAGCATCAATTGGGAGACAAGAAACTCGATTTTTGAGGTAAAAACAGAAGGTATTGCCTTTTTTCCTCCATGTTTTTTCTCCTCTCCTCTCCTCCCCTCTCCTGCTTTTCCGTTTCTTCTTTCCTTTCCCTTTCAGACACCATAATCACCACATTCTTTCTGCTTACTGCTACTCTCTGCTCTCATTCGAAGGCTCACTTTTGGGGTCCCTGTATAGTTATTTGGTCATTCATTCATTTATTCTGTCAGTCAGCTGTTCATCAGAGATGTGAGTATGGACAGTAAATGGAATATTTGTATTTGATTAATATATTGATGTTTTTGTATATTTTTATGAAATAAAAGCATAATGACTTTATGATTTGGTCAACATATAGCAGACATCACTATGAAACAATTTCCTACCAAAAAAACTTGCCAATGATGACAACTATGAAACTTAGAATTTAGGAGAAATTAAGTGGAGTTTGATAAATAAATGGGAATGTTTATTGAGATTAATTGTCCTTCTTCTCCTAAAACAGGTCTATAAGTTTGATTCGGGGATATTCAGTGGAGTCTACAACTTCCAGTCTTATTTAAACTCTGGATGGCATTTTTCTGTCTTGAGGTTGGATGAGATGGAAGAGAAAAGAAAAAAGCTTAGATGTCAGAGGTCTGAGTAGCCAGTCAAGTGCTCACTTGCTCAGTCCTGTCCAACTCTTTGTGAACCCCCTGGATTGTAGCCCACCAGGTCCTCTGTCCATGGAATCTTCCAAGCACGAATACTGGAGTGAATTGCCACTTCTTAATCCCTGGGATCTCCCTGACCTAGAGATCAAATCTACATCTCCTGCATCTCCTGCCTTCACAGGTGGACTCTTTACCACTAGTGCCACCTGGGAAGTCCAAATCAAAGCACGCGTCAAAAATGAGAGAGTGAGCCTTTAATCACTTACTATGGATGTTATGAGTAGAAGTTTTAATACCCAAGGAAACACCATTCCATTTTCCCCCATGGGATGTCACTTTGGCCCAGAGTCAGGTAGAACAACACAGAGGTGGAGGTCATCTCCATGAACAAGCCTCTGGAGGTTTTATGGACTTTCGGATCATGGGGAAGATGTAAGTGAAGGACTAGGACTAGAACAGAAGTGGGTACTGAGTCAGAGTGGGGAAAATTATCTTCCAGTTTTCTCCTTCCTCTCCTCATAAGAAGGCCTTAGCAGAAGCATCTGAAGAAGACCTTGGCCCAAGATGTCAGATAAAGAGATCTAAGAGTGAATGCCCTGGGACTGCATATAAAAATACATGACAAAACACGACTAGTGAGAAGGACCTGAATTCTTGACCTCAACTTCCTTCTGAGACTATATTGCCCTGGCCAAGCACCAAGTCTGGTGTGGGGAGGGCAGTTGTCCCATGAAGGCCTGCCAAGTAAAGCCATTGTTATTGCCTAGGTTTCAGCCTTAAAAAAAAAAAAAAAAAAAATAAGTTTTTAACCAGGAGACAAACCCTTCATCCTTTATTTTCCATGTTGGCATAAAAAATAGAGAATGAACAGCAGAAGCAAGATTAATAGGTAAGTTTCAGGAAGTCTCAGAAAACAGACAATAGGTTTGAAAGGTTGTAGTATAACATCAGTACCCCAATACCACAGCCTCAAGAAAAACACATTCATAAAAACATTTGGAAGTAGATTGCTTGTATCAAATATCATAGATAGTTTAACATAGGACAGACATGCACACATGCTCAGTCACTCAGTTGCCTCTGACTCTTTGTGACCCCCATGGACTATAGCCCAACAGGTTCTTCTGTCCATGGGATTCCCCAGGCAAGAATGCTGGAATGTGTTGCCATTTCCTCTTTCAGGGGATCTTCCCAACCCAGGGATCAAACCCAGGTTTCCTGTGTAGCAGGCAGATTCTTTACCCCTGAGCCACCCAAGAAGGAAAGAAGGAACGTCGCTCAGTTGTGTCTGACTCTTTGCAACTCCGTGGACTGTAGCCTACCACGCTCCTCTGTCCATGGGATTTTCCAGGCAATAGTACTGGAGTGGATTGCCATTTAGAAACCCATAAAACAGACACAAAGACGTAAAGGATTTCAGCCTCTTATTAGAATTCCTGCATTCTTCTCCATTCCTTCATTCTACTCCATGAAATCCTAATCTCTTGAATTATCCTTAGCCCTAAGTTACTTGTTTGTTCCTATCTTCTCAAGTACAGACCCATGTAGCATTAGGAGACAACATGAACTTTGGAATTAGTGCTGCAACTTTGGACAAGTTACTGGAATCTCTGTCTCAGTTTCCTTACCTGTATATTGAGAATAGTAATACTGAACTAATACCTACAATACAGTGGGGAATAAAGGAGATAATCAATGTATCTTCACATTCTACTCAGTTACTTAATGGTAACTTTTGTTCCTCTTCCTTAGTTCTGAGAGTACCAAGTAAATTGCTACGTGAAAATTTCTAGTCACATGAGTGTAGGTAATGAGAAAGATACAGAAGATGAAGAGGTAAAGGTATTTGTGATCCAAAATTGATCCCAGCCTGAAGACTGTGTTCCAAAATTCAAGTCGTGAGAGCTCTCTGGTGATACTGAAATGATGGTTAGAGACAGGATTAGCTGGAATTGCCTGATGATATCACTAGTGGCCTGACTTTATGTGCTCTAAACACAGGATGTAACAATTCCCCTATTTGTAAGCCAAAATAAAAATATACTAACTTAAAAAAGTCAGTATATACTTACTACTTTGATGCTTAAAAAAGTATATTAAATAAAAAATCCTTTAGAAAAAAAGAGACTTCCCCTGTGGCTCAGACAGTAAAGAATCACCTGCAATGCAGGAGACCCAAGTTTGATCCCTGGGTTGAGAAGATCCCCTGTAGAAGGGAATGACTTCCCATTCCAGTATTCTAACCTGGGAAATCCCATGGACAGAAGAGCCTGGCAGACTACAATCCATGAGGTTGCCAAGAGTCAAATATGACTGCGTGATTAGACATTCTAGGAAAAAAAAAAAGTTTTGCTTTGATGGTATATGGGAATTTGCTTAGTCTTAATTGGAAATTTAACTAAAGAAAGACCTAGATCCTTTCCATTGACTTTTATTTCCCCACACTTCATTATAGCTGCTATGCTTAAAAGTCCTCTATTCAAAACACTTCCGTGAAATTCTGGTTCCAGACAAGACCAAGCAATTGATTCTTTTCC
>SJYC01001997.1:0-25220 GCA_006408675.1 Madoqua kirkii
TCCCCCCAAAATAAAGTCTGACACTGTTTGCACCTGTCTCTTATACACATCTGAAGGTGAAAGATCTCTAAAAACTATAAGACACTGATAAAAGTAATTAATAAATGGAAAGATATTCCTATATTCACAGATTATAAAAATCAATATTGTTAAAATGTTAATATTACAAAAAAACTATAGATTCAATACAATCCTTATCAAGAGTCCAACTGCATCTTTAAAGTATAACAATTATTACTAAAATTAATTTGGAACCCCAAGTAGCCAAAGAAATCCTAAAAAAGAAGAACAAAACAGGAGACACTTCCTGATTTCAAGCTCCATTACAAATCTGTAATCATCAGAATAGTGTGAGGCTGACATAATAACAAACAAGTAGGCCAATGAACAAAATCAAGGGCCAGAAATGAAGCAAAGCACTATGGGCCTGCTAATATTTGAGAGACTTCCCTGGCAGTCCAGTGGTTGAGATACTGCACTTATAAGTCAGAGGTTGCAGGTTAAAAACCTGGTTGGGGAACTAAGATCTCTACGTGTTATTTCTCTAGCTAAAACTTCTGGTACTTTATTGAATAGGAGTAGTATTAGGATCATCTACAAGGAGATCAAACCAGTCCATCCTAAAGGAAATCAGTCCTGAATATTCATCGGAAGGACTGATGCTGAAGCTCCAATAATTTGGCCACCTGATGTAAAGAACTGACTCATTAGAAAAGACCCTGATGCTGGGAAAGATTGAAGGTGGGAGGAGAAGGGGATGACAGAGGATGAGATGGTTGGATGGTATCACCAACTCAATGGACATGAGTTTAAGCAAGCTCTGGTGTTGGTGGACAGGGAGCATGGCTTGCTGCAGTCCCTGGGTTCCCAAAGAGTTGGACATGACTAAGTGACTGAACTGAATATTTGACAAGAAAATCAAGAATACTCAATGAAGAAAAGACAGTTTTTTCAATAAATAGTGTTGGGATAATTGGATATTAACACCCAAATAATAAATCTCGATCTGTATCTTATTGCACCTACAATATTTAACCCCAAATAGAGTAAAGGCTTAAATGTAAGGCCTGAAACCATGAAACTCCTGGAAGAAAACAGGGATAAAACTCCTGACCTAGGCATTAGCATTACTTTTTAAAATACAACATCTAGAAATATGAAAAAAAATAAAAAAATTAACAAATGGGACTATATAAAGCTAAAAGCTTCTGCATGGCAATGGAAATCAGCAGCCAACTGAAGAGACTAGTCATGGAATGAGAAAATAAAAATATTTGCAAACCATTTATCTGATAAGGGATTAATATCTAAAATACATAAAGAACTTATCAACTCAATAGCAAAAAAAAAAAAAAAAAAAGAGAGAGAGAGAGAGACAGCAAAATGAACCCAATTTAAAAGTGGGCAGAGAACCTGAATAGATATTTCTTCAAAGAAGATATACAAAAGGTTAATAAAGAGGTGAAAAGATGATTCACATGACTAGCCATTGTGGAAGTGGAAGTGAAGTCGCTCAATAATGTCTGACTCTTTGCAACCCGACAGACTGTAGCACACCAGGCTTCTCCATCCATGGGATTTTCCAGGCAAAGGTACTCACGAGGGTTGCCATTTCCCTTCTCTGGGGATCTTCCTGACCCAGGGATTGAACCCAGGTCTCCCGCATTACAGGCAGATGCTTTACCATCTGAGCCACTAGGGCCTAATCATTAAGGGGATGCAAATTAAAATCACAAAAAGATATAACCTTATGCCTGTTAGAATGACTCTTATTGAAAACACACTAGATAACTTCTAAATGTGCATGTGGAGAAATGGGAACACTTTTGCACTGTTGATGGGATTGTACATTGGTTCAGACACTATGGAACACAGTATAAAAGGTCCTAAAAAAAAAAATGGAGCTATAATATAATCTAGCAATATCACTTCTCAGAATAGACTCATGGGAACTGAAAACACTAACTTGAAAAGGTATCTGCACCATCATATTCAAATCAGGATTATTTACAGTAGTCAAGACTTGAAAACAACCTAAGTGTCCATTGATGGATAAATGAATAAAGAAGTCATGATATAAAAATAAACATGAAGTATTAACCAGCTATAAAAAGAGGAAACTTCATCACTTGTGACAACATGGATGGACCTTAACGGCATTATGCTAAGTTAAATAAGTTCAGAGAAAGACAAATATTGCATGATGTCACTTAAATGTGGAATCTGAAAAACAAAAATTTAAAAAAAATACAAATATTTATAGAAAAATATATCAGACTTGCAGTTACCAGAGGTGGAGAGTAGGGATGGGAGTAATAGAGAAATTAGGACAAAAGATGCAAACTTCCATTTTGCAAAATAAAGTATTAGGGAGCTTATGTACAACATAATGAATATAGCTAACACGGCTGTCTGGTATAGGAAAATTGTTAAGAGAGTAAACCCTATAATTCTTATCACAAGGAGAAAATGTTTCCTTTTATTCTTTCTTTGCTTTTTATTTTACCTATGAGAAGGATATTAACTAAATTTATTGTAGTAATCATTTCACAATACATGTAAATCAAATCATCATGCTGTACTCCTTAAACTAATACAGTGATTCATGTCAGTTATTACTCAGTAAATACTGGGAATAAAAACTGAAATAAAAACCTATGAAATACACTCTATGAAAGATTGAAGGTGGGAGGAGAAGGGGATGACAGAGGATGAGATAGTTGGATGGCATCATCGACTCAATGGACATGAGTTTGAATAAACTCCAGGAGTTGATGATAGACAGGCAGGCCTGGCCTGCTGCAATCCATGGGGTCACAAAGAGTTGGACATGACTGAATGACTGAACTAAACTGAACTGATGAGAGACACTGGTAGGAGAATGAGGAAAGGAGACAAAGCCTGGGAATAATATCTATTTTCATCTGATAAACTAACTTTATCTGAAACATCTTTATCATATATATCTGGTAAAATACTCATTTCCAAAAGAGAAAATAATGTTTTAAATTCAACAATAAGAAAAAGAAAAACCTCATTAAAAATTTCACTAAGTTCTGAGCAGACATCATCCAACTAGATAAACACCTGGCAAATAAGCATATGAAATGTTCAATGTCATGTCATTGGAAAATTATAAAATAACAGTAAGATACCTCTACACATCTATTAGAATGGCTACTATATAAAACACTGACAACACCAATGCTGCCAAAGTTGTGAGATAACAGCAACTGTCATTTATTGCTAATATAAATCTGAAATGATACAGCCACTTCATTGAAAAGACAGTTCAGCAGTTCCTAATAAAGCTAAACCTAGTCTTCCTATACAATGAAATAATTATGCTCTTGGGCATTTACTTGAATGAGTTGAAAACTTATGTTCGTATAAAAGCTCAAATATTGCTTATTGCTCTATCCAAAGTTGGCCAAATTTGGAAGCTACCTAGAAAACCTTCAATAGACGAAAGGATAAATGAAATGTAGTACATCCATTCAAGTGAATATTACCTAATGATTAAAAGAAATTAGCCATCAAGCTTCAAAAAGACATGAAACTAGCTTAAATAGAAATAAATGGAGGTCAGTCTAAAAGGGTTACACAGAGATGACTACATCTATAAGACATTCTGGAAAGATCAAAACTATAGACACAGGAAAGAATTAGTGGTGGATTTGAGCAATGGAGGATCAAATATGTGTCATACAGATTTTTAGATTATTTAAATCATTCTGTATAATATTGTAATGTTAGATGCATTAAATTATGCATTTGGTAAAACCCGAAGAATTATAGAACAAATGAATGAAACCAAACATAAACTATAGACGTTAGTTAATAATAATATACCAGTAATGATTCATAGGGGCTTCCCTTGTGGCTCAGATGGCAAAGCATCTGCATAAAATGTGGGAGACCTGGGTTGGAAAGATCCACTGGAGAAGGAAATGGCAACCCACTCCAGTATGCTTGCCTGGAAAATCCTATGGAGCAAGGAGCCTGGTAGGGACAGTCCATGGGGTCACAAAGAGTTGGACACGACTGAGTGACTAACACAAAGACAATGATTCTTCAGTTGTAACAAACTTATCACACCAGTGTAAGACGTTAATACTAAAGGGAACTTTGGAAGGGAGAAGAGAGACTACATGGGAATTTCTGCACTTCCTTCTCAAGTTTTCTGCAAATTTTCAGTTCAGTTTAGTTCACTCGTTCAGTGGCGTAGGACACTTTGCAACCCCATGAATCGCAGCACGCCAGGCCTCCCTGTCCATCACTATCTCCCAGAGTTCACTCAGACTCACATCCATCGAGTCTGTGATGCCATCCAGGATCTCATCCTCGGTCGTCCCCTTCTCCTCTTGCCCATAATCCCTCCCAGCATCAGAGTCTTTTCCAATGAGTCAACTCTTCACATGAGGGGGCCAAAGTAGGGGAGTTTCAGCTTTAGCATCATTCCTTCCAAAGAAATCCCAAGGTTGATCTCCTTCATAATGGACTGGTTAGATCTCCTTGCAGTCCAAGGGACTCTCAAGAGTCGTCTCCAACACCACAGTTCAAAAGCATAATCTTCAGCGTGCAGCCTTCTTCACATTCCAACTCTCACATCCATACATGAGCACAGGAAAAACCATAGCCTTGACTAGACAGACCTTAGTCGGCAAATTAATGTCTCTGCTTTTCAGTATACTATCTAGGTTGGTCATAACTTTTCTTCCAAGGAGTAAGCGTCTTTTAATTTTATGGCTGCAATCACCATCTGCAGTGATTTTGGATCCCCCCAAAATAAAGTCTGACACTGTTTGCACTGTTTCCCCATCTATTTCCCATGAAGTGATGGGACCAGATGCCCTGATCTTAGTTTTCTGAATGTTGAGCTTTAAGGCAACTTCTTCACTCTCCTCTTTCACTCTCATCAAGAGGCTTTTTAACTCCTCTTCACTTTCTGCCATAAGGGTGGTGTCACCTGCATATCTGAGGTTATTGATATTTCTCTCGGCAATCTTGAGTCCAGCTCATGTTTCTTCCAACCAACATTTCTCATCATGTACTCTGCATATAAGTTAAATAAGCAGGGTGACAATATACAGGCTTGATATATACCTTTTCCTATTTGGAACCAGTCTGTTGTTTCCGTTTGTTGCTTCCTGACCTGCATACAGATTTGTCAAGAGGCAGGTTAGGTGGTCTGGTATTCCCATCTCTTTCAGAATTTTCCACAGTTTATTGTGATCCACACAGTCAAAGGCTTTGACATAGTCAGTAAAGCAGAAATAGATGTATTTCTGGAACTCTCTTGCTTTTTCCATGATCCAGCAGATGTTGGCAATTTGATCTCTAGTTCCTCTGCTTTTTCTAAAACCAGTTTGAACATCAGGAAGTTCATGGTTCACGTATTGCTGAAGCCTGGCTTGGAGAATTTTGAGCAATACTTTACTAGCATGTGAATGAGTGCAATTGTGAACTAGTTTGAGCATTCTTTGGCATTGCCTTTCTTTGGAATTGGAATGAAAACTGACCTTTTCCAGTCCTGCGGCCACTGCTGAGGTTTCCAAATTTGCTGGAATATTGAGTGCAGCACTTTCACAGCATCATCTTTTAGGATTTGAAACAGCTCAACTGGAATTCCATCACCTCCACTAGCTTTGTTCATAGTGATGCTTTCTAAGGCCCACTTGACTTCACATTCCAAAATGTCTGGCTCTAGATTAGTGATCACATCATCATGATTATCTGGGTCATGAAGATCTTTTTTGTACAGTTCTTCTGTGTATTCTTGCCACGTCTTCTTAATTTTAGGTCCATACCATTTCTGTCCTTTATCGAGCCCATCTTTGCATGAAGTGTGATGTGTATAAGAGACAGAGATAAGACTAAGCGACTGAACTGAACTGAACTGAACTGATACCTTTGTTGCCACTAAGGAGCAGGTTGATCTTAGTCCTTATGAGATAGTGTATAGGAGACCTTTGGTTTACATCAATGATCTCTTCCTAGATCCAGAGGCTCAGACTCTCTGATCTTATACCATGGCCATTAGGCAATTTCAACAGGATATACACTTGTGGAGTGTCAGCTAGGACCCAAACAATTCTAAAGAGGCACCACTATATTTTCAGAGACACAAGTCCTAACTAAAGTCTGGAAAGATGGGTTCCCAAAGACTCAACTCCAACCCACATGGAAGAGCTCTTACTCTGTAATACTTTCTACTACAAAACATGTCCTGTAACCTTGACAGGACATGACGACTGTTTTCAGTACTCACAAGTCAACCCGCCGACGAGAAAGAAAGAGGGCACTCAGTATCTTCTGCTTCTGTTAGGTCCATACCATTTCTGTCCTTTATTGAGCCCATCTTTGCATGAAATGTTCCCTTGTTATCTCTAATTTTCTTGAAGAGATCTCTAGTCTTTCCCTTTCTGTTGTTTTCCTCTATTTCTTTGCATTAATTGCTGAAGAAGGCTTTCTTATCTCTCCTTGCTATTCTTTGGAACTCTGCATTCAGATGCTTATATCTTTCCTTTTCTCCTTGGCTTTTCACCTCTCTTCTTTTCACAGCTATTTGTAAGGCCTCCCAGAAAGCCATTTTGCTTTATTTCATTTCTTTTCTATGGGGATGGTGTTGATCCCTGCCTCCTGTACAATGTCACGAACCTCATTCCATAGTTCATCATTGCCCACCCCCCAAAAAAACATTTTCTGAAAAATTTTAGTACTAAATATGCAGTTTGAACCCTTACCCCATTTTGGTTAAAGATATTTTTTTTTAAAGTTGACGTTTACTAGCTACTAATTATATTTGTGCAGTAATATCCTCAAATTTTCTATAAGGTTCATTTGCAATCACAGAATAGACTCAGCTCATTAACTAAAATGAGAAATCCATGTATTTTCAAGTGTTAAGAATTTTGTCTTTTCAAGTTGTAAAACTGTATAAAATGCTGAAATGTTATTAATCCACTTCAATTACCAGTTCTTTAGAGGGTGAGAAAATAGCCTGGAGGGTAAACCTCTAATCCATTTCAGCACTGCACCCTCCACTGGCATTTATAAAGAGAACTGCCGAGAGATTGCCCAGGATTGCTCCCATGCTTGGGAGCTTCAGGGAGGCCTAAAACTGCCACAGAGTGTGAGGTCCTGGAAACTGGAATTCCTGACTTCCAGGCTGAGTCAAGTAAAACTGTATAAAATGCTGAAATGTTATTAATCCACTTCAATTACCAGTTCTTTAGAGGGTGAGAAAATAGCCTGGAGGGTAAACCTCTAATCCATTTCAGCACTGCACCCTCCACTGGCATTTATAAAGAGAACTGCCGAGAGATTGCCCAGGATTGCTCCCATGCTTGGGAGCTTCAGGGAGGCCTAAAACTGCCACAGAGTGTGAGGTCCTGGAAACTGGAATTCCTGACTTCCAGGCTGAGTCAGGAGGGACACACCTTTTCTCTCCAGGCAGTCTACTTTCCCACACCCTTCTCTCTTGCTCCATTTTCCTCTTCCCTTCTCTCCTCCAAACTCTTTCTAAATCTTTACTGGTTTCGAAGACCTGCTTTGTGCCTGCAGACTTTCACTGACCTTCAGCCTCCCTGCCTCTTTGCCTACATGGGATAAAACATTCCAACAGCAACCAAATGCGGAACTCATTCTGTTTCTAAATCTTTAGTCTCCCAATTTCTAATTGTCTCTGTGTTTCATGAACTTCCACTATTAGAAAGTATATTTGGACTCCCACATTGCAGAATTGTTAAGACTTGCTTTCCTTGCAGTCTTTAAGGATTCACCATTAGAGACCGGAAATGCCCCTTCTCAAAGGTGCGATCTCCAGCTTTTACAGATTCTGCTCTTAAGCATATCCTGTCCTGCCCTTCCCCAGTTGGCCGCAGTCCACTGCTGACGGCAAATGGTCAGGGAGTGAAGAGGGATGCTGAAAGGTCATTGTGGGACCGTGGTCTCAATGGTCTCTTTATTTATTTACTTGGCTAAATCAGGTCTTAGTTGTAGCACACAGGGTCTTCATTGTGTCTTGTGGAATCTTTCCTCATGATGCACAGACTGTCTAGTTAGTTGTTCCATGGCCTGTAGGATCTTAGTTCCCTGACTGTCAACTACAAATTGACTTTTGCCAAGATGGTTGCCGATGACTGAACAACAAGGGCTTTCGCCATCGCCGTCAGAGACTAAACCCCGCACTGTTGACCTTCAACACCCCCTGAGAGAGTTCAGGGTGCAGTAAGGCACTCTGTGCTTCAGGCAATCTTGTGGGACAGGTCTTTAGATAGCTGTTTTAGGAACAGATTTTATGATCCCAATCCTTGCATCTCCTCATATCTAGAAAAGCCCTAAATTCCTTCATGGTGACATCAGGTCCTAGCAACAAACTTTTTGTAAAATGAATGCTTAATGGTATTGAACTCCCACTTCACCAAAATCCTCTATATTGACCTTCCCCTACTACCTCTTTGGAGCAGTCTCTCAGAGCTATCTGAGGTGCTGCCTCCTGGGCTGCAATCCTCATTTTGCCCCAAATAAAACTTAATTTGCAACTCTTAAGTTGTACATCTTTTTAGTCAACATGACCAAGGATTGACCCTATGGCCCCTGCATTGCAAAGCAAATTCTTAACCATTAGACCACCAGGGAAGTCCCTCAATGGTTACTTTATCTGAGACCCTTTACCCCGACCTGCCCATCAATGTTAGGACTACTTCTCCCATACAATGCACTAGAACAGTCCACTCTATTAAAAAGCCAGCTGGATCTTTTATTGCTGTTTATCCTTAAAGAGCATCCCTCACTCTCTTAACCCCTGGTTTAGTTCAAGTTTGTCTTTCAAAAATCAGGTATCACTTCCATATTCAGGACAAGCTGTGGCCCAGAGATTTTAGTTAAAATGAAATGATAACAGCAGAGATTCTGATCTTGTAAGTAACCTTGAGCCAGAACCTCTGTTTGATTGTTGACAGCTAAGGTTCCTTCCACAGACTTCTCTGTATAGGCACAGATGGAACTGCTTTTAACTTCTCTATATCATTTCCTCATCTATTAAAACGGACATGCTGATACATTATTAATTACATCAACTTTCTTCAAAGATGGTCTTTAAAATATTCAGGTTCATTTAAATGGGATTTTAAATTTTGCTTTAAAAGTTAATAAAAATTAACTGGTGCTAATTATTTAATTTTTTCTTCTTCTTCTGTTTCGATAAATAGCTTCATACATGTGACTCATGGAGCTCAAGCTTGTGCAGTAAAGTAGCAGAAACATTTTGATATATTATTGGGAGATGTAAATTGCTTAGACTCAGAATCCCAAATTAAGATAAGCAAGACAGTGCTGGCGCCATCAAGGTGTACTCTATAAGTAGCCTAGAGAAAGGTGGATTAAATAGTATTAACCTATTGAAAGTGAAAGTGTAAGCGATTTCACTTCATAGTTCCTGAAAGAATGTACAAGATGGTTGCCGACGACTGAACAACAAGGGCTTTCGCCATCGCCGTCAGAGACTAAACCCCGCACTGTTGACCTTCAACACCCCCTGAGAGAGTTCAGGGTGCAGTAAGGCACTCTGTGCTTCAGGCAATCTTGTGGGACAGGTCTTTAGATAGCTGTTTTAGGAACAGATTTTATGATCCCAATCCTTGCATCTCCTCATATCTAGAAAAGCCCTAAATTCCTTCATGGTGACATCAGGTCCTAGCAACAAACTTTTTGTAAAATGAATGCTTAATGGTATTGAACTCCCACTTCACCAAAATCCTCTATATTGACCTTCCCCTACTACCTCTTTGGAGCAGTCTCTCAGAGCTATCTGAGGTGCTGCCTCCTGGGCTGCAATCCTCATTTTGCCCCAAATAAAACTTAATTTGCAACTCTTAAGTTGTACATCTTTTTAGTCAACATGACCAAGGATTGACCCTATGGCCCCTGCATTGCAAAGCAAATTCTTAACCATTAGACCACCAGGGAAGTCCCTCAATGGTTACTTTATCTGAGACCCTTTACCCCGACCTGCCCATCAATGTTAGGACTACTTCTCCCATACAATGCACTAGAACAGTCCACTCTATTAAAAAGCCAGCTGGATCTTTTATTGCTGTTTATCCTTAAAGAGCATCCCTCACTCTCTTAACCCCTGGTTTAGTTCAAGTTTGTCTTTCAAAAATCAGGTATCACTTCCATATTCAGGACAAGCTGTGGCCCAGAGATTTTAGTTAAAATGAAATGATAACAGCAGAGATTCTGATCTTGTAAGTAACCTTGAGCCAGAACCTCTGTTTGATTGTTGACAGCTAAGGTTCCTTCCACAGACTTCTCTGTATAGGCACAGATGGAACTGCTTTTAACTTCTCTATATCATTTCCTCATCTATTAAAACGGACATGCTGATACATTATTAATTACATCAACTTTCTTCAAAGATGGTCTTTAAAATATTCAGGTTCATTTAAATGGGATTTTAAATTTTGCTTTAAAAGTTAATAAAAATTAACTGGTGCTAATTATTTAATTTTTTCTTCTTCTTCTGTTTCGATAAATAGCTTCATACATGTGACTCATGGAGCTCAAGCTTGTGCAGTAAAGTAGCAGAAACATTTTGATATATTATTGGGAGATGTAAATTGCTTAGACTCAGAATCCCAAATTAAGATAAGCAAGACAGTGCTGGCGCCATCAAGGTGTACTCTATAAGTAGCCTAGAGGAAAGGTGGATTAAATAGTATTAACCTATTGAAAGTGAAAGTGTAAGCGATTTCACTTCATAGTTCCTGAAAGAATGTACCCATACATCATAGAAGGCTTTCAGAACTTTCAGACACAGAAAATTGATATCATATCTTAGAAACTTTATGGTAATTTTAGTAGCATCAGTCCAAAATTCATAAATCCAAAATATTAAATGCTTGATAGTATGGAGGGGAAAAAAGAATTAAAAATAAGATTGCTTCCTTCTAAAATTTGAGTAAGAAAAAAAGTGAATAATAAAAACAGAATAATTTAAAATTATTTAATTCTATTTTTTAAAGTTAACTTAGAGACTAATAGCCCAGTTGTCTGACTTGCTATCACTTAGATTTTATGATGAGATGAATGTTGAACCACACTAAGCATGAGTTTTTAGTATATGACACCTTTTTAATAAGTAATAATAGTAAACCCAAATTTGGTGACTTGTTTAGCAAAAGCCAGAAGTATTACAATACATAAAGAAGTTAGTTAACCAAGCACTAGGAAGAAAACCAAGAGGAGGAATTAAATAGTAATGTTCTCAGAGGGAAAACAGACTATGAAGGGTATCCCCAAAGTCAACGTCATTGTAAGATGCTTGTGCATCTTCCACTAACATCGCATGCAAAGGCAGACTCTGCTCCTAGCTGCTACAGTGTAGGACAGGGTCATGAGGTGTCCCATGTGATTCTCCAAGACAGTAACCTCAGGGCAGCCTTATGCACAAAAGTGCCTGTGAATTTTTCTTCCTCCTAAACTCTCGTTAAAAACAACAGTGCTTTGCTTTTATATTCTTGAAGGTGATTGTTTTTCTTCTTTTTCTGGCTCAAACTACAATGCATGATCGCTGTGGATCTTTTTAAATCTGTCCTTATTACTGGTTTAATATAATCTGTTCTATTCCCCATCCTGCAGTTATAATTATTTTGTTACATTAAATTCCTTTTCTTTTAAGATTAAAATTCAAACCAGTTTTGTCACTTAAATCTTGAAAAATATCCATTTTATTTTTCCTCTAGTTTCCCCCAATACATACACATTTCCTTTCTTTTAAATTTTCCTGTTGCCCCTGGCTCTACATTTTCTTTTATGCCTTTCCTCTTATAACTTTTGTTTATTATGCACCAGGTGTCTTCCATTGCCTGCTTTAAGTCCCTCTAAAGCTCATGTTTTCCACAGGGAATAGCTATATATAATGATTTTATTAGCCGGAAAAGTTAGTGTTTACACAAGTATCAGAATGTTTTATTTCCTGCAGAAAAAAGCATGCAGATAATTAGCTTCTTCAGTTTTTATCTAAACAGTTTGTTTTTCAAGCATGCCCTCTGCCCCTGTCTTCTTTATGTTGCAAACTCTTCTTTATAAATATTAATCAGTTTTTTCCTGGGTTTCCAGTGCTTAATACTTTCATGCTTCTACAAACTTAGTATTCTATAGTCAAATGCTACAGCTAAATGTACATCAAATGAGCCTCATTTTGTTGAGTGATAGTTGTACAATAGCTGGAGCTCTTTCTGTTACTGCCATCTAGTGGTTCTCCTCACTAGGTATATTTTCCGGAAGTATTTTCTAGAAATTCCATGTAGACAGAATCCAATAGCTAAAAATATCTAAGTGAAAATTATAAAAGACTGTATTGAAATAACCCTGCTTAATATTATCTAAAGAAGGAGAGGGAAAATACTCTACCTTTGCTGTGGAAAATAAAATACAACTTCCAGTTGAAGATTTTTAAAATGTTGATGCATTTTAAAAAATCTTCTGATGCCTAAGGGATGTCATGAGAGAAATGCCAGGAGTTCCATATTAGCATGCCTCCCACCTCCAGCAACTGTAATAGCGAGCATGGCTTTTCTGGAATCCTAGCACCTCCACACAAGGAAATCTGAATCCCCCGTGCCTGGCCAGGGGTACGCGGGGTTCAAAACCAGCATCTGTTCACCTCTACTCCTGCTGAGAGCTGAAGCTGCAACTGGCTTTACATGTTCTGAACTAGGCACAATGGTGGGACGCCAAGAAAGAAAACTCTATTCAAACGGTGTACCACATCTCAGTTCATCTCCTCACAGACACCAGTGTGATCTTTGAGAGGGGAAGAAGAGAACCAAATGAGCAAATCCTTTAATAAAGAGCAGCAGCAGGAACCCTCTTTTGTTCAGTTGCTCAGTCGTGTCCGACTCTGCAACACCATGGACTGCAGCACACCAGGCTTCCCGGTCCATCACCATCTCCCAGAGTTTGCTCAGACTCATGTCCACAGAGACAATGATGCCATTCAACTGTCTCATCCTCTGTTGTCCCCTTCTCCTTCTTTCAATCTTCCCAGAACCCTCTAGAGCTGATATTAAGTTCTTCCTTTGCTGATTAATTTATGGACATGTTAAAAAATTTCCCATTTGTGGCAGATTTGGGTCACAGATACATCCTCAGCACCTAGCACAGTTCCTAAAAGATAGTAAGTATTCCAAAAATATTTGTTGAATGTATGAATTTAACAGAAAAAGTAAGTCCTGCAATGAATAGGTAAGGTTTTGGTGAAACCAAAAGTCTGTGAAGCAGGGCTTCACATATACTTATGGTTTATATTAATCTTGCGATTTTCATATAATGTATTAAATGAAACTGATTTCAAAATCTGACATCTTAATTTGGCTTCTTTCTTTGCAGCTCTTTACCAAAACCTTTATGCCAGTATAACCTGTACCGTCTATATATAATCTACCACCTTCCAGGAGTTGAGTTGCTTGACCGAAATCGTAAGAACATTTCTTCCTGATGAGACATATTGGAGAGTCAGTCTTATAACTCAGTGGTTTAAAATGCTGTTACCTTTGATCTTTGAAAATTACTGTCTTTGTAAATGAAAGGTTTTCAATTATTTGTTTTTGAAAGTTTTGCTGTATGAAATTTGCTCTAGTTTAGGAGCTTGTCTGTTGACCACTTTATAAGAAAGACCATCTAACAGAGCCTGGAGAAAGGTCTCCTTTTGATTCTAGCTTTGTCAATAATACATGTTTTTCCTTATTCTTTTTAAAATTTTTATTTTTTTGCCAGTTATGTATTGAATACTCATTCACTGACCCCCCCGGCACTCTTTTTTTATTTCAAAAATGAGACAATTGGACTAAATCTCTTGAGGCTTAGCCTATTTAAATTCTAAAAGTCATATTCATATGTGAAATGAATCGCCAGTCCAGGTTTGATGCATGACAGAGGATGCTTGGGGTTGGTGGACCGGGATGACCCAGAGGGATGGTGTGGGGAGGGAGGTGAAAGGAGGGTTTAGGATAGGGAACACGTGTACACCCACGGCAGATTCATGTATGTGTGGCAAAACCAATACAATATTGTAAAGTAGCCTCCAACTAAAATAAATAAATTTATATTAAAAAATAAATAAAAGCCATATTCTTTGAAATTCTGCAAGAATATATGCATGCATATACACTAAAACATGTAATCAATCATAACCTCTTTGTGATGTATTTTTAGACATTGCAGACAAACTAGTATGTCTGATTTGTATAAGCCAAAAAAAATAATCAACCTCATTCATTGCATTATATTCTACATTTTTTGAGGTCTGTTTTACCCATAAGTGCTATTTGCCTACCTACCTACCTACCTTTCCAGAGATGTGAACATTCTTAATCATTTGTAACTGAGTAACTTCTTAATGAAGATATATTAAAACCTTATTTTTTGCTTCTTCCTCATAACCTTGAGGAAAAGAAGAGATGTAGCACAGCTGTAATTTCGATCATCCATGGTGATGCATTAGAATGTCTGGATGAGATCAGATAGATCTGTGCCCTGTGACATGAGGGACATATATTGAGCTCGTAAGATGAGGAATTAGCTTGGTAGAGTTTTTACAAATTGATTATGACAGGATGTTCACATATAACATAGTTAGGACAAGTCCACTTTTGACAGAAATTCTATTTTTTGACTCACTCTGCATATCTATTTATAATGCTATGCAATAACATTACTTTTTTTTGCATTTGTCAGAAGTTACAGAAAAGGAAAGAAGGTCAATGATTACGCTTTTTAACCATAAAAAGGCTCATATTGTTCAATCAATAGCATTCAGAGGAAAAGTAGATGCCTCATGGGATCCTCGATCACCATTTAAGCAAAAACCAGCGCAGAGAGTACCTTCAGGTATTTTGAAGAAAGAAAAAAAAAAAAAAGAAATTAAAACTCCATAAGCTTTTGGTTAATTTGGTTATAATAACTTCAATTTACAGTAAGCTAAGCAAGCACTTACGTACTGAAATATTTTCTAATTTTATTAGCCTAATTAAGTATGCACACTTCATCACCATTTGTGTATATTAAATTAAATAAGATAATGTGATAACAATTAGATAACACATTGGAGTCCACACCCCAATATCTAGCACAGCATAAAGGGCTCAGTGAATAAGCTGCAATTGCTACTATTATCAATGACTCTGGACGATTTCATGAATTAAGGCTATAAGTTTCTGATAACATAGAAAAATATTAAGAATAAATAAAGATCATTGCAATTCCTCCATCCAGAAATAAACATTGTTATTTGGTTGTACTCTCATACACTGTGATCATATGTGATCATATGTAAGTATGTAAGTATAACTTGAATATCTTCAGTAATGTACTCATTAGTTGGAATTTAATTTTCTTGTATGTAACAGAAATCCAACTACAGTGACTTAAGCAAATAGAGCTTTACTTCACTCACACAACAAAGAGTGTCCAAGGTTAGTATAAAGTTAAATGATGTTTTGAGAATACATCTATCTTTTGTTCTGTGATTCTTAATGTGCTTCACGGTCGTCAAGTGGTTTCTGTACCATCAGGTGTCACATGGGGGGATGAAAAATGGTGCAAAGACAAAGAGCCTTTTCCTTGTGACATTTTGCCAGTGAGACAACATATATTTGAAAAATAACCAAATAGATTCTCTAGAAACAAAGGGAAAAAAGATTAAATTGAAAAATAGTTTTGAAGAAATTACCCAGAATGCAACATAGAAAAAGAAGCAGGTGATAAGGAGACATTTGGAAATAATGTTTACTTCCTATAAAAATTTAGTAATAAATGTTGTAATCTCACAGGGAAAAATAGAGAAATTGGGCTGAAGGAAATGTTTGAAATTGTAATGGCTGGCAATTTTTCAAATTTGTTAAATGTTATAAATCCTTAGATTCACCAGACAAAATTAATTCAAAAACATAAAAGACATTAAACAGCAACAAATATCCACACCAAAGACAAAATGAGGTTAATATAGAAAATTGTAGATTAATCTGTTACTCCAAATGTTTCTTGACTTCCTACTTTAGCATTCCAGTCCCCTATTATGAAAAGGACATCTTTTTTGGGTGTTAGTTCTAAAAGGTCTTGGAGGTCTTCATAGAACCGTTCAACTTCAGCTTCTTCACATTACTGGTTGGGGCATAGACTTGGATTACTGTGATACTGAATGGTTTGCCTTGGAAATGAACAGAGATCATTCTGTCGTTTTTGAGATTGCATCCAAGTACTGCATTTCGGACTCTTTTGTTGACCATGATGGCTACTCCATTTCTTCTGAGGGATTCCTGCCCGCAGTAGTAGATATAATGGTCATCTGAGTTAAATTCACCTATTCCAGTCCATTTTAGTTCGCTGATTTCTAGAATGTTGATGTTCACTCTTGCCATGTCATATTTGACCATTTCCAATCTACCTTGATTCATGGACCTGACATTTCAGGTTCCTATGCAATATTGCTCTTTACAGCATTGGAGCTTGCTTCTTAACCAGTCACATCCACAGCTGGGTATTGTTTTTGCTTTGGCTCCTTGTCTTCATTCTTTCTGGAGTTATTTCTCCACTGATCTCCAGTAGCATATTGGGCACCTAATGACCTGGGGAGTTCCCCTTCAGTATCCTATCATTTTGCCTTTTCATACTGTTCATGGAGTTCTCAAGGCAAGAATACTAAAGTGGCTTGCCATTCCTTTCTCCAGTGGACCACATTCTGTCAGACCTTTCCAACATGACCCCCCTGTCTTGGGTTGCTTCATGGGCATGGCTTGGTTTCATTGAGTTAGACAAGGCTGTGGTCCTAGTGTGATCAGATTGACTAGTTTTCTGTGAGTATGGTTTCAGTGTGTCTGCCCTCTGATGCCCTCTTGCAACACCTACCAACTTACTTGCATTTCTCTTACCTTGGGCATGAGGTATCTCTTCACAGCTGCTTCAGCAAAGCACAGCCACTGCTCCTTACCTTGGACGAGGGGTATCTCCTTACCGCCACCATTCCTGACCTTCAGTGTGGGATAGCTCCTCTAGGCCCTACTGACGCTGTGCAGTTACTGCTCCTCTCTGTAAATTTTAAATTGTGTTAAAAAATCAAGTCACTTTATTTAAAAAGATGGGGGTAGATTAAGAATGGATATGTATGGCAATATGTACTGAACCTGGGAATCTTGTTAAACTTTCTTTGTAATCTTAGAAAAAGAAATAATGCTTGTGTCTTGAACTTAGCTATTTACTTTCACTAAAATAATAACAATCTAACATAAATAAAACATTGGAATTTTTAAAGTGCTTCATTTATGCTAGTGATGATATACATCCTTCCCAGCAACCCAAAATGTAGAATAGATTTTATGGTTCTTCCCATTGTTAAAAAACACCTGCTGCTCTGACAAGCTTTAATTAACTTGTCAAAAATACACGGTTAGTAAGGAGCAGAATTGTCTTCTGATTTGTATCCCATATATTTTTCTCTGTACTTCATTGTGAAATCACAGTTTCCTTTAAATATTTCAGCAAAAATAGACTATCCTGATCACAGAATTACTTACATATATTTGGTTAAGATGATAAATCTTTACAAGACCTTGACAAGATGTAGACCACTGGCATTGTGTTGCCTGTGACCAGGTTTACTCTATGTCTAATGGTAGGGAAAGGAACAGATAATAGACATATCATATCCCAGCGATGCTTCAAGAAGTGGTCTTATATGGCAGTAGTTAGACTTGAGGACTGACTTAGTATCTTTCATTGTCTAATGTAATGAAAGGTGGCAAGACCATGCCTCTGAACATCTTTGACCTGTTAAGCTGCCAACATTACAAGAGCTGCAATGACCTGACTGTAGCAAACCTTCACCCAGAAGAGAGAGACAATGATAATTATGTTCACTCACTTCTATCTTATTTGTATCTTGCATACATCCTTGACACCAATTTGTTTGCTAATTTGATGGCACAGCAAAGTGAAAAGAGCTTTTAAACTAAACCAAGTTCTTTGAAACTTTAAAAATACTTAGTCACAATGTTGCTCAGTTTTATTTCAAGTCAGAAGTCACAAGTATTTACAGTTCCGCCTGTAGACCATCAGACTAAAAGGCTATTCAGTTGAGGCTGATTATTAATTAGAATTTTACTTTTTATATTTTTCTTGCAGTAAATGATAGGAACAAAGCATGAATGGAACATACCTATTTACTCTGCTCATGAAAGAAAACTGTCAATAAATAAATTGAAAGAAAAACAAAACAAAACAAAACTATGTCCTCAAAATTTTAGTCTGAGGAAATTGGACAATGAATATTTATTGACAATAAAGACTGAGCTGCTTAGATTCTAGATAAACAGAGGTTTCAGAGTCTAAATTAAAATGTTAATATTTTCTTAATCATTTAGAACGAAAACACTAGCAGAAAAATTGTCTGCATACTGGAATAGCAATATAATCAGTGCATAATACTCTTTTATGTCTAAGTGGCATAAACATTATTTTTTGTCTGTATCTCTTACAGAAGCTTAGAAAGTTCCTGCCCTGAATGCTGATTTCTAACAAGTAGGAGATTTGGGTCCTGGCAGTTCCTAATGCTCACACAGTTTGAATGTGTGCTCAGACATAGATTCTGTTAATAATCTTAACAGAATTCATAAGATGGAGAGAAGAACAGATAAAATTCATCGTTCTTTGTTTTCTTGGCTCAGAAATAATAGACAATTTTCAAATGACTGCCACTATTGGAAAATTCAACTATATTGAGGTTTTATGTTAAATAATAATTTCTTTACTATTACTAAAAGTTACAATTATATAAAAACTCTGAAAAATATTTCACCTTTTTTCTTCCACAGTACACTAGTGACACTGAGTGCTTGGCCTGGACATTCTGGATGATTGTTTAAGTAATATCCTAGGTATTACTCTATCTAGAAAAAAGTGTCAGATCTGGAAATAAGACAAATACTCACAGGGGCAGGATAGATGTATTTATTGTTATCTTTCTGTTACTGCATTTTCAGTCTCTTCTCAACCCACATACTATTGTCAGTTCATGACACATAATTACATCCTTTGACAGATGGTTTGATTTTGTTGTTGCTGCTGTTGTTTATAATTATTATTCAAGATAATGTAAAAAAGAATTAGCTGTATGTTTGAACTATAAAAAATCACTCATTCACCCAATAGTTCATTAAGATTACCACATAGCAGGCATAGAACTTGGTGAAAGAATGTATCATTGAGAGAAGCAGCTCTCTCTTTTTTTTTTTTTAACCTCATTTGTGGATGAATGATATCAATAATTTTCTTTCTGTCTTGTTTGCTTTTTTTAATATATTTTATTCTTTTTAATTTTTAGGAGCCATGTTAAAAAGGAAGGAGGTTCATTCATTCCTCCATCTGGGGAGGCAACATACAGTGTGATTTTAACACTTGCTCAGCCATGTAAAGGCTATGTAAAACTTGGACAAGTTATGTGATCATTTATGGTCTCAGTTTAGTCATGTTGAAAACTTCCATAACAGTTGCAATGTCTAGGTTTGCTGTAGGGATTAAATGAATCAATTCATGTTGAATGCTTAGATTTGTATGTGGTATTTGGTGTTAACACTTTAGCTATTACTGTTCAAGTGTCAAAATGTTCATTGTTTCCAATTCAGTGTGCCAAAAAATACAACAGCAATCATTCTAATTTAATTAATTACATGCTATTAGGTAGTTTGCTTAGGACTTAACATATATTGTTTCACCCACAACATAGTGAAAAGCATTGTTATGCTCATTTAGAACTGAACTGAAACACAGGGAAGTTAATCTGTGTACACATATTCAGGCTGTGGTTATGTGATTTCAAAGTCCAGATTAAGATAAAAATATGCCCTATTAAATCTTAATATTAGAAAAGCAACTCTTTTGCTGAGGAAAACAGAAATGTGAATAACTGTACTATATGATAAGAACTGTGCCAAGGGGATACATAGGGGATATCTTGGGAACACAGAATACAGGGCTTAAATTACTCCCTAGAGGGACCTGTATGGCTTCCTGGGTTCTATATCAAATAATCTCAAATAGAACATTAAACTTGATACTTACCCCAGCCTAGAGACTAAAGAACGTATAGCTCAGTATAACGCTAGGAGCTCAGCTTGTTGCTCTGTGATGACCTAGAGGGGTGGCATGGGGGGCGGTGAGTGGGAGAGGGATTCAAAATGAAGAGAATTTGTGTATACATACAACTGACTCACTGTTTTACAGCAGAAACCAACACAATATTATAAAATAATTATCCTCCAAGTATTAAAAAAAGACTATAATAGGTCAGAATTTTTGCATCATTTAGTAGTGAGAGGTAATAATTTTGGTAGCACAATGATTCCAATGAAATATTCTAATTAGTAGAGTGATTGAGTAAATTATACCCAGTCTGTACTAAAAGGTAGGATGGTATGGTGAAGTGTAATGTCTCAGCCAGATGAGCTGACTTGTAATGCTACCCCGACATGTGCTAACAATATGAACTTGGGAAAGCTAATTCAACACCAATTGTCTGCCCCTATCTTATTATCTACCCTTGCAATTCTACAAAAGCTGGTGCACAAGCACACCTGTCTTCTTTGTGATGTCATGTCTGGGTCCTTGACCTTTAGGACTCTACTAGGCACTGGGGATAAAAGGAAGGTACCTCATTTAATTCAAATTGAATTCAATTCAGTCGCTCAATTGTGTCCAACTCTTTGCAACCCCATGAACTGCAGCCTCCCTGTCCATTACCAAATCCTGGAGTCCACACAAACCCACGTCCACAGGGTCAGTGATGCCATCTAATCAGCTCATCCTCTGAAGTCCAGTTCTCCTGCCTTCAATATTTCCGAGCATCAGGGTCTTGTCAAATGAATCAGCTCTTCATATAAGATGGCCAAAGTATTGGAGTTTCAGCTTCAACATCAGACCTTCCAATGAAAACCCAGGAATGATCTGTTTTAGGATGGACTGGTTGGATCTCCTTGCAGTCCAAGGGACTCTCAAGAGTCTTCTCCAACACCACAGTTCAAAAGGATCAATTCTTTGGCACCCAGCTTTCTTTATAGTCTAACTCTCACATCCATACATGACCACTGGAAAAACCATAGCCTTGACTAGATGGATCTTTGTAGACAAAGTTATGTCTCTGCTTTTTAATGTGCTGTCTAGGTGGGTCCTAACTTTCCTTCCAAGGAGTAAATGTCATTTAATTTCATGGCTGCAATCATCATCTGCAGTGATTTTTGCGCCCCCCCCCCAAATAAAGTCAGCCACTGTTTCCCCACCTATTTGCCATGAAGTGATGGGACCAGATGCCATGATCTTAATTTTCTGAATGTTGAGCTTTAAGCCAACTTTTTCACTCTCCTCTTTTATTTTCATCAAGAGGCTCTTTAGTTCCTCTTCACTTTTGCCATAAGTGTGGTGTCATCTGTATATCTGAGGTTATTGATATTTCTCCCAGCAATCTTGATTCCAACTTGTGTTTCTTCTAGTCCAGCCTTTCTCATGATGTACTCTGCATAGAAGTTAAATAAGCAGTGTGACAATATATAGCCTTGATATACTCCTTTTCTTAGTTGGAACCAGTCTGTTGTTCCATGTCCAGTTCTAACTGTTGCTTCTTGACTTGTTCACAGGTTTCTCAAGAGGCAGATCAGGTGGTCTGGTATTCCCATCTCTTTCAGAATTTCCCACAGTTTATGGTGATCCACGCAGTGAAAGGCTTTGGAATAATTCAAATTAAAGTGATCCAAATAAGTATCATAAAATGACGTAACAATAAAGACAATGTTTGACCCAAGAAGGGGGAGATTGTCTTCAATTTGGAAGTTACAGAGAATAGGTTTATAAGGCATGCCACAAAGAACAGAGCCTTATCATCCAATGTTTTAAAGCAAGTATTTTAGAATTAGATATGAATTGTATCTGAATTTCTTGCTAGCTAGCTTTATGATCCTGAGCAAGCTATTTACTTTCTGGGTCCTAATTCCTTAAGTGAAATGTGAATACTATTACTTATTATCTTTGTTAAAGTGCTTGACACAGTGCTTGGCCCATCAGTTCAGTTCAATTGCTAAGTTGTGTCCAATTCTTTGTGATCTCATGGACTGTACACCAGGCTTCCCTGTTCATCACCAGCACCCAGAGTGTACTCAAGCTCATGTCCATTGAGTAGGTGATGCATCCAATCATCTCATCCTCTGTCATCCCCTTCTCCTCCTCTCTTCAATCTTTCCCAGCATTCGGGTCTTTTACAATTAGTCAGTTCCTCGTATCAGGTGTTCAAAGTACTGGAATTTCAGCTTTAACATCAGTCCTTCTAATGAATATTCAGGACAGGTTTCCTTTAGGATGAACTGGTTGGATCTCCTTCCAGTCCAAAGGAATCTCAAGAGTTTTCTCCAACACCACAGTTCAAAAGCATCAATTGTTCTGTGCACACCTTTTTTAATAGTCCAACTCTCACATCCATACATGACTACTGGAAAAACCATAGCTTTGATTAGATGGATCTTTGTTGGCAAAGTAATGTCTCTGATTTTTAATTCATGACTAAACCAGAATTTTTGTTGTTGTTCTCTTTTTCTATATAGTTTTGAAATATTTTTTCTGCTTGGTAAAAAAGGAGAAAGATTTCAGGAAGAAATATACCAGCTGACACAAGCATACCTACATACACTGGATATCTCCTATTTGCCTTTAAAGATACACTCTCTGTGTTTCGTTCCCCTCTCTGTATCCTGAAAGGCTGAAATGTATTGACTACATTATGTATTGGGATTCCTCATTCCCAGGTTTCATGATGGCTTTGGCAAGCAGAAGTCTTGACAGGAAATAGGAGGGAGAAAGGAGAGTTAATTCAGAAAACTGTTTACTCCAGGTCCATCCCTCTAGGCCTGCTTCAGTCTATCAGTATCTCTCTTGATGAACGGTTTTAGCTCTTGCAAATGATCTTCTTGCAACATTTATATCTTTACAATATAATAGTGCCTCTTGACTTAATTTGCCAAATAACTAATAACCTTCTCTTCATCTCTTCAGGACCAGAGGTCTTTATGAAATCCTGTTGTCACTAGCTTTGGGTATAATGCTACCTAATGTGTTGTCTGCATGATCACAATTTTGAAAACAATCCTTTTATTAACTCTTTTCTGAATTAGAGTATGCATTTTGGGTATTCTAGGACCCTAAATAATATGTGTGTGTGCATCTATAGAAAAATGGGATTGCTTGTGCACTAAATATAAAATGAGAACAACCATATACAAGAAGGACGTGGTTTAAAACAAAAACAAACAAGCAAAAGAAACAATAAGGAAATTACTGTAGCTATCTTTCCAGCTTCCTGGAACTCCTCACATATTTTCAAGTATTTTTAGTATATAATTACATTGATTGTTGTCAAGGATTCACATTAAATATTACATGAAATGTGGCTTTTAATTTTCAAATTAAATATTACTTAAGATTTTGTGACTGTGTTTTTGAAATTTACTATGTATACTTCTCTGTTTTCTTAAAAATCTCAGGGAATTTGTTTTCACTGAGGTCAAGTTTAATTCTCTTAAATCATAAAATGCTATAGAAAATTGAATGTAATTTTCAAATGTAACCAGGCCATCAACTGGGCAGTACTGTTTGGTATACTGCTTGCTCTTAAGATGTGGTATTATAAACTATGAGTTTCTAGAACAAATAAAAAAGAAACTTTAGGAATGAATTCTCCTCTTCATTATGGCTAATATTGTATTTTGTAGATAGAATTTAAGTTTTCTACTTAGAAATCTCTTATAAAACAAATATTATGCATTTAACAATAGTGAAAGTTTTAGTCACTCAGTTGTGTTCAACTCTTTGCAACTCCATGGACTGTAGCCTACCAGGCTTCTCTGTCCATGGACTTCTCCAGGCAAGAATACTGGAGTAGGTAGCCACTCCCTTCTCCAGGGGATTATCCCAACTCAGGGTTCAAACTTGGGTTTCCTGCTTGGAAGGCAGGTTCTTTATCATCTGAGCCACCAGGAAAGCTTATGGTAATTCTTATAGTAATAGCACAGAAAATTAAGAAACAAATGTTTTATTCTCATTTTCTACAGTTACAGCCTAAGGAACACACACTTTTTGAACAGTACTTCTTCCTCTAATTATCATGTCCTCTCCTGCCTGCCTTGAGGTGTGAGGGCAACAGAATCGTCAAATCGTAAAAAAAGTTAAAAAGATAGTATGCCCACAAAGCCCCAAATTCTCCTAAAATAAAAAAAGTCCTTACCAAAGTTAATTCTCCATGTTTATAATCGATTACTTCTCAACATCAGAGTAAAAGTCCTTTGTTTCATTTCTGTAAAGGATAGGAGGAAAGGAATATCCACTATATAGTTGTAAAAGATAACCTTACACATCCACTTCAAAGATCAACATTTCTACACTGTCAGGAGTGCTATAGCTTTGTCTTACAATTTTTAATCATTTTTCATTTTTTTTATCCTTGCCAAGTACTTATACCATCTCAGAAATAGATGAGATGCATATCTGTAAAAGGATGCTCTTGAACTCTGAAAGTCATTGTTTCTAATATCCCACATAACAAATATATTTAGTATATGTTAATACAAAAACTCACTTGATTCTGTTAATATACTGTTTCTTCTATGACTAGGAGGAATAATATAGCTAAAATGAAGCTTTAAGAGAAAAAAATAAGCTTATTTAGTACTCAATGAAGAAATTTGGCTCCTCTTGGCTCTCGCCCCTGACCTCGGACACTGGGTGGCTCCTCCCAGTTGTCCCTGGCCTTGGGCACGGGGTAGCTCCTCTCGGCCATTTCTGCACCATCGCAGCCTGGCACTCTAAGCCGCTGTCCCAGATCTCAGACGTTGGGTAGCTCTCGGCCGTGCTTAGTGCGCTGGCCGCTGTGATGGGGTGCCCAAGAGGAGCCACCCCGCGTTTGAGGCCACAGGCGGCACCTGAAGCCAGGGACAGTGAACAGAAGGAACAACCCCATGCCTGAGGCCAGGACAGGGACCAGGAGGAGCAAGCCCACTCTCAAGGCCAGGGGTGACGGCCAGGAGGAGCAAACCCATGTCCAAAGAGTGGTTGCTGCCCAGGCACAGAAGGGCCTAGAGGAGCCATCTCATGATGAAGGTAAGAAGGGTGGCAGGAGGAGATAC